>VZRL01001803.1:458330-471487 GCA_013397895.1 Origma solitaria
AGTCCCTGCAGCCGCCACCATGCCCGTCAAGGGAGGCACCAAGTGTATCAAGTACCTGCTCTTCGGTTTCAACTTCATCTTCTGGGTAGGGCGCCCCGGGGGGAGCCCGCGGGACGGGGATGGAGGGGAGGGGGAAGTGCCGGGAGCCGCGTTTTGTTTCTTTTCTGGTGCGTCGTTTTTGCCGTTTTCCCCACTTGCTGCCGCCTGGACGGAGAGGGGTGGGTGCCGGGATGCTCACTGCTTTATTTTTCTCGTTTTTCGGGTTTTATCGTAAGGAGTGCTGAGCGCCTCCCAGGCGGGGAGGGGGGCCGGCTTTGCGGATGGCCACCCCTCCATCCCCCGGCGCAATCCTCGCCCTAAAACTCTGCGCAGGTCGTGCTCCCCGGTGGCTTCCCCGCTGCCTGTGGTTGCTGTGCCCGGGGTGAGCCGGGTCCTCGCAAGTCGCTGCCTGTGGTTGCTCTGTGTGTGTGTGTGTGAACTCCTCGTGTTGGGAGCCTCGGTGGAAACTGTGGCTTGCCCTCGAGTTTAATCTCTCGGAGCAGATGGGCACCAGTTGAGAGCGCGTCTGCGGTGTGGTTCTCTGGGCAGGCAGCCTCAGAAAGCATGGCCGAGCTGAGAGGCTGGGGCTGTTCTCGGGGCGTGGGCACCTGGATTTAGCGCTGGCTCCCGCATGGAAAAGTACCGCGGGAGCGCCGCACGGCTGCTTGTGTGCCTGGTGGATCGGTGGTTCAAAAAGTTGGGTCTTCCCTGGGCTGTTCGGCACGGTGGAGAAGTGAGTGTGTGACTCTGCTGTGGGGAAATGAAGTTGGGGCTGTGGGAAGAAGCCACGTCCGGAGTCAGTCTCGGCATTGCCTGTAGGATGAGTGGAAGTTGCAGTGTTAATGGCTAAAATGCTTGGGCTGTCTCAATGTCAAAATGGGTTACGGCAGAGTTGAGAAAACAGAGCTGGGCTGCAGCTGAGGAAAGCTGTGCAGAACTTGAGCCAGGAAAGCACACGTTGGCACCCGAGACTCACCGGAACAGTGAGCAGGGGTGCCGCATTTGGAGGGTTAGAGGTGATCGGAAGAAAAAGCCTAGCAAAGCGCTGCCTGAAATTTCTGCTCAGTTTCTGGTGAGTTTCTAAACCTCACGGTGAATGAGACTGAAGTATTTCTCACTTGCTTTGTGGTTGTTTTGTTTGTTTCAAAGCTCCAGACTTTCTGCAGAGTATTTTGTAGGACAAAAATTCTTTCTGTAGCAAAGGCATTGCCTCAAAGAAGCTCTTAATCTGAGCATCACCACCTTTTTCTCTGGGGTCCAGGGCTGAGAATAGGGAGCATGGTTTTGTTTAGCTCAGGACGTACCTGTTGCTTGGGAGTGTCGTGGTAATAAAGGTCTGAGGCTTTACTTGGACCTTTGAGTGCTCTTGGATGCAGGTCTGAACTGGAGACAGGGTGGAGGGAAGAAGAGTGGTGTTGGGGAATGGGGCTGCTGCTGCTGCCCAGAGGAGCTGAAAGATGATGGTTTTCAAGTGGCCTTCTTGAGGCTGGCGGTGTCCAGCTAGGATGTGGGAAAGAGAAGAGGCAGGAAAAAGAATTAAAGGGAGTTAAATGCATCTTGAAGATCCCAGTAAGTGTCTGGAGGCCTCAAGAGGCGTTAAAATGAGCATCGTGGGTTAGCCAAAGATAAGTGTGTGTTTGACCTGCTGGAGTGGTCCTTGCCTCTTGGAGATCACCACATGTCATTGCAGCCTCCCAAAAACTGCTGAAGGAGAGTTTAGGGGGCATGGTGTTAGTGAACCTCGTGTCTTCTGTGGGGGAATAAAATAGCTGTATCTCATGTTATTCTACACTGAACAGTGTAAAAAGAAAGATGTCCCAGGGCTGGCAGCACAAGAAGACAAGAACAACCCTAATAAGAAAAAAGGCTTTAATGTTTCTTATGGCTTTGCAGATGTGAAAAGTCTATGAAGTAATGGAAGTTGAGAATAACTGGTGTGCTGGAGTGCAATTCTACCCCCTTTTTTGAAATAGTTGCTTAAAAGGATAGGTGAGGCATATAAGTGGTCTGCAGATGCCTGTGGATGCTGTGTTAGGTGGAATATATTTGTTTCCATCAGAGGCTTGAACAAGGGTAAGAGGAAGCACAAAGTCTCAGTTTGGTATAGGAAGTTATTGAAATAAAAAAGGGAAACTCTCAAAGTTGAAGCTGTACCCAAAGGAAGGCGATAAAGGTTCATAAATGCTGGTGAGCCAAATACAAGCATATAATAAGGTTACCCAAAAGAAAGCTTTAGGTGTAATTTGCAAAAGCAAACCCAACTAACATGCCCCTCTTCAGACACATGAGGAAAAGAGTTTCTCAGGGAGTCCTTCCAGGCAGTAACAGGTCCAAGTATAAAAGTTTTGGGAGTGGTGTTCTGCAAGGCTTTATTTTACTGGGGAGGATTTTTGCAAAGTTCTGTGCCATAACCTGTTTTTGACTCTGAATCCTGCACAGGGCTCAACTGTTCTCTTGATGAAAAGGAGGTGCAACAGCAGCAAATGTTTGATTAACAATTCTCCGAGGTCACACAATGCTTCAGAGCTCTAAGTGCGTTGCGATTAGGTACGTCCCCCTGCTCACCATCCATCTTGGTGCTGGAGGGCTGGAATGCAGCAAATTGGAGGCTGTGTTTTTGCTTTATGGTAGTCTGGGATGCATGGAGAATGGCACATGTGAAGCAGCTGAAAAAAACAGAGGAGAAGATTCTTTCAAAGCTGGTGTACATGTGGAGATGGGACACTGGCTACTGCAAGAAGTCAGACTTTATGAAACCGCTGACTAGAAGCCTTTAAAACCTGCATGTTGGAGAGAGCAAGGACTGGTTGGTGTTGATTCACTTGCTTAGTGTCTCCTGGAAATCTCAGGCCTCTTGTTAAAACCAGGCAGTCGTGGAGTGGGATCCTGACAAGGATGAAATGGCTGTCGGAGTGGAGGAAGGGTGACACGAGCTCCTCTATTGTGGAGGGAGCCAGCGGTGCTGGCACAAACTCCGTGCTGGTCAGTACAGTGCCACCTCACGTGGAGAAGCAGGGAAGGTCCTGCTGGGGTGCTTGGCTGGTATCCATACCCACAGTGATGGAGGTGATGCCTGCATGCTGACACAGCAGGGTGAGACTCTTGCCAAAGGCAGGCATCAGCTAATTGCTGTGGGAGGCACCAGCAGCAAGCTGCCTCCAGGGAGGAACTAAATGGTTCAGGGGCAGCTTCTGCCAGGGAACAGCGAAGCCTCAGGAGAAGAGGACCTGTGATGGCTGCACAAAAGCACCGGGTGGGCGCTCAGCATCAACAGAGCAAAACCAGCTTCAGAAGTGAAGGACCAAGAGAAGATAGAAGGTGGTGTGTAAAGCTCCATAAATCCATGGCATGCTGGTGTACAGAGCAAAACCAGCTTCAGAAGTGAAGGACCAAGAGAAGATAGAAGGTGGTGTGTAAAGCTCCATAAATCCATGGCATGCTGGTGTCCTGCAGTGCTGTGGGCTGCTCTGGTCATCTCCCTACCTTGAGAGGATCACAGTGGAGCTTGGTAAGGTTAGGGAAAGGAAGTGGAGGGTTTCTGCCATCAGCAGCTCTAAACTGGGATTCTTCAGCCTGGAAATGTGCTAGGAGATGTTTAGGATCACGATTGTCCAGGCAGTAGGGAGGGTCTGACTATTGAAAGAGGCAGTGAGCAAGAGCTGTGGGGTATTCAGCCTGGAAAGAGGACATTTTCAGAAGAAAAAGTGACTGGGGGGGTAGTGGTGGTGCTTTCTCCCTCAGCAGGTGTTGAGGAATAGGTTGGTCAAGGGGTACCTGGCTAACATGGACTTCGGCAGCCTTTTGTTAATTTTTCTTCTCTCAGGGTGCTGTCTGTGTCTTTGCACAGTCTTTAAGTGCTCAATATGTAGACCAGATTGGCCCTGGGAAATGCTGTTGTCTGCCCTGTTCTCATAACCCTTCGTGAGAATCTTGTGCTTGATCTTGATGGCCATTCTCTGGTTGGGAAGGCTGGGCACTTACATGGTGTTCTTTGAAACTTCTGGGACTTCAGAGTTCGGGTTAAAATGTGCTTGTGGCCTAAATGGAAGGAAGGAGACATCTTTGGATGTTTTCTACAAGTCAGGTTAAGCATGGATCAGTAAGTTTTGGGGCTCGGTCCTCTCTCTGAGGTGTGCGAATGAGGGAGGGCTGTGTTTTCTCTTCGGATGGAGTGTTGCTGCAGGCACCTGGCTGCTGTTGTGTTGCCCTTGCTGGGGCTGGTGTTCTCCCACCCAGGTTTGCCAACAGCTCTGCTGTCTTGGCATGGCCGGTGCTGGCCCTGGCATCTCTGACAGTCTGCTCTCTAATGGTAGAAGTTTGGGGCTAGATTTGGGGTGTGCAGGGAGGTGTCAAGCCTGATACAGAACTAAACCTCCTGTTTTTTTCCACTAGGAGGGCTTGAACTTGGCAAGAAGTCAGTGGAAACAACACATTGTGTGCCTTAAACCTGATGAGCAGTGGGGTGGTCTTAGCAAAGTTGGCTTGGACCAACTTTTGTGTGAGCAATGCTGAATTGCCTTGAGTTGTGCAATCAGTGACTGCCTTTAGCCTGTGCTCCCACAACTCTCTGGCTTTGCTCAGGCTTGTTGATCCTGGTGACAAAGTCTTTGCCTAGGAAAACTATGGGCTCCTGAGCAGCTTGGGTCATGCTGGGCAAGTGCCTGCATGTTCTACCACTGGCTTCCTGCTGTTGAACGAAAGTAAGGGCTTTCATCCTTAAATTTCATTGCTGGGTTTTCCTCTTGAGAATTTTGTGGAATACAAAGGCATCTGCTGCTGATATTTATAGTTTAATGTATTTTAGGCAAGGAAGTGCTATAGCAGAGAGGCAGAGTTCTGGCTGAGGTTTTGAGCAATCATTTTCTTGCTCCTTTCCACTATTGGGCAGCTCTCTTGTCCTGACATCCCACTCTCCAGAGCATCATGTGTTTTAATAACAAATGCATCTGTCTGTGATAGTGCCTGCTAAAGTGAGATGAGCAGAATTAGGCCTGGAGAGCTGCTTTCCTTCTGTAACTTGAAAATACCTGTGTTCTGAGCCACAGTCTCAGTTGCTTTTGTGCCCCAAGAACAGCAATTCAGAGGGTCTTTCCTTGGACAGGCAGGGAAATATAAATATGGATGTGTGTTTGTATGTATATATGCAGGCACATATAAAAAACCCAGGCATGAGTTGATTTTGCTTTCTGTAATGAACTGATGTTGTTGCTGGCTACAGTGTGTGAATCTAATGCTGCTTGGGGTCAGTTCAGTGTATTTTGACTCCAGTGAGTGCTGTCAAGTCAGGAATGGAGTTGGAGTACGTTGCCTTGAGAAACCTGATGTGATGCTACTCAGAGTTCTAGGAGTCCTAGCTCCTATTTGCAATTCTAATTGCAAATATAGTAAACGAGCTTCTGAATAGAAACTTGTATGAAATGGGGACTAGTCTTGGCAGTGGTTCAGGAATTTTGTAATGCTGCCCCACTGTACTAGAGCACCATTTTATTGCAATAAATGCTATGACATTAACGTAGGCCACAACATTCTTGAAACTAGCTAAGCAGAAAGAAAATACTTCCTTTCCAATCCACTTTTTTCCAAAGGAGTTTGAAAACAGCTGCAGTTTCTTGCGTAACTGCAAGCACACATAGCACGAGTGTTAGGGGAGCTTTTTCAGAACTCTGAAAACCTGGGCTGTTGTGGCTAACACCAATTCTGTAATTGAGGGTTTAGAGTGATGTTGAACCTCATAAACATACTGTTTATGGCATTTTATTTATGCAGTACCAGCAAGTAACAGGACAGAAACAGTTCATTACTACCTATAATGTTCTCAAATTCTTTGCATGTGCTTTGCAACATTCTAGATCTGGTCCTGGCTTTGTTAATTCAGTCTAACACAATGAGAAGTAAATTATGCAGTCAGATTTTTAGCTAAAAGTTCCAGTGTTTACTAAGTGAAGATGGTGGCTTTTTGGGTGTCCTCTTGTCACATCCTGGGGTAAACATATAAATAGAACAGTAGTGTAGAGCGTGACATACCATCTTGCTTCAATAAAAAATTAACAAGTGTTCTGTTAGATGCAGTGCTTAGCTGACAACACTTAAAGCAGCATTAATTTTTGACTGAATTCTGTGTTTCCACGTAGTTACTTACCTTCTCCTGGATATAATGCCACGAGCTTGGTAGAATTTGCATGTAAGCTTGGCCTGAACACATCAAAAAGGCAGAACCCACAGTTTCTTGTGCAAAGGCTTTTTTGTACAGGCTCTGAGCCACGTATAACATGTTCTTGAAGTGTCTGGTTCTTCCTTATCCCTGCCTCCACCCTGTGGAAGGGGAGAAAGGGCTGGGGGAGGGTGTCCCCTTCCCAAAGCTTTGTCTGCCAGGACGGACAAAGGACTGTCAAAGGACTTGGTAAGTGCTCGGACCTTGAGCTCCTCGAGAAGGAGGAGCCTGTGGAAAGATAAGATGCTCTGAGATGGGGTGCTTGTCTGGGGATTGTCCCTTATCAAGGTGACAAGGTCAGAAGGGACTGAACAAAACAGCCCTTGCAAAATAGCGGTTAAATCCAAAATAAACTTTCCAGCTTTCCAGAATAGTGTCATACACTTTGCTGCTACAGGAGATGTTAACCAAATTGGAATTATTTTTTTTGTCAAAAACTCAAGGTTTTATCGTGTTTGTGGCACTATCATTAAAATTGATGGTTTCCTGTGCAAGCCTGCTGCTGTGAAACCTCGGGTGTTGGGGCGGTGGAGGGAGGGTGAAATGCGGTGGGAATTGCTTGATAGCGATCAGGGCTGAGGCACACTGCAAGATCATGCTCAAGTTAGCCAGGGATGGTGAGGGGAGGAAGGCAGAGTGTTCCGTGTGGCTCCTGCCTCCAGGATGCACAGGTTGTTTCTCATCTCAAGTGTATCCTGACCGGCTCAGGTCCTTTCTGTTACCCCCTTTCTCACGTGGAAGGCTGGGACACACCCTTAGGTGTCCCCAGAGGCAAAGCAAGGGGGACACACCAGAGCAGTGGCAAGGGTTGACTTTGGAGAAGGCACTTGTGGGGTGGGATGGGATGGGTGGGAGGAGGGAAGTCCTGCACGGGAGGCTCACTCGAGAAGCTGCAGCGCAATGTAAGAAACGCAGACAGACCAAAAAAGCTGTTTTTCCTGTTGCAACAGGCAGAAAGCTGCATGCAGAAATGAGCTTTTTTGAGGCAAAGGGAGGGTAAGTTTGCATGTGATGGAAAAAAACTCTGAGAAACCTCCATAGGACTAAGAGAGGAGTGACCAGGTAGTTTTATCCGTGTTGCAGCTGTGGAACAGCCAAGTAGAGCAGGAAGGAGCTGGGAGTAGTGGTTAGGGAAGGCGAGGAAGCCTGGTTCGCTGGAGCAGGGAAGTCAGTAGCCTAATTGTGCCAGGACACACTGTTACTGGAAAATCACTGCTACAAACTTTTCCAAAACAGTGAGTGAGCAATACTACTTCAACTTCACGTTTTGGTCAGATCGGAGAAAAAAAAACAAAACAAAAAAAACCAACAAACCAACCCGGTCTTCTGAGCTCCCTTTGCTGTACTTGTCACTATAGAAACGTACTACCTACCTGTCTGATAAGCACACAAACCCTCTCTTTTCTTTGTCTTTGTGAAACCAGACAAAATGGGTTACTTTCAGGAGTACAGCAGAGTTCTTTTCCTGCTAAATTTCTCCTTCAGCACAGGATACATCTACCTAGAAACACACACTGTATTGCACAACTCCTATGACAAAACAAGTCTGTTAGATGGGGAATCCCCTTAGATTTCCAAATAAAACCTAACAATTAGGTTGTCTGGGGATCTGCTTCCATGCAGCCAAGGTGGGGGGGCTTGCACCCCTTTCCCAGGAAGGAAAAACACAGCTCCCAAACAATCCCAGCATGGCTGCCCATCCTGTTGGCATAGCATAAGTGAGCAGGGAGGTGACAGTGCCTCAGCCTCTGTTGTGCTGGACTGGCCAGAGGTGCTGCCAAGTGCCTGTGGGGCTATGCTTGCCTTCTCCTCAGAGGCTGGTGTTGCTGTGTCCTTGTTTTGATGGAAACTTGAAGCTTCCAATTTCTTGCCTTCTGCTTTAAAACTGCCTTTTTTAGTTCAGTGGTCACTGTGGGTAGGAAGAGCGCAAACTGAGAACATAAGTCTGCTTTCCTTAAGGAACTGAGACAAAAAGGCTTTTATTCTTTCATGAAGGAGCAGCATTTTATTTCTAGTCCATCATGGAGAGAATTATCACTTTATTTAATTCTACCACTTTTTTAGTGCTGAGCAGCAGTTCACTGGCATGAAGTGTTATCACTGTTCTGTGATCCCGTAAGTCTCTTGCCTCCCTGGCATCTTCTTAACCTTTTCCACTGAGTGACTGCTTTTTCCAAGGGAAACACATGCCATGTGACTGGGTGGTGCTGGGGAAGGGTTAAATTTGTGTTTTGAAAGGAGCAATATTAGGTACATCATCTCTGCTCCATGTGAACCGACCAGTTTGTTTCTGGAGGTCATTAACTGAGCCTTCTCCTTTGCTTGGATTTTTAAGATTATCTGCATGGTTACAGTATGGCTTAAGAGTTTCTGTAGTTTTACAGTCCTTTTACAGTGCCTTGCTCCGTTTGCAGAGTGCTCTACTCAAACACTGGAGCTTGTCAAGCCACAAATACATTTGGTAGGTGAGAAGAGCTGGGTGTTCAGGCTTTGTGGCTTTGCAATTTGTGAGTTCCTGGCAAAACAAGCAGAGGCTGTAGGTTCCTTCTAATGATGAGGATCTGGAATACTGTTGGATGACGCAGGAAAGTGAGTCTCAAGCAGAGTATTATTAAATAGTGGGTGACTTAACAGCAGTCTAGAAGCAGTGCAGGAGTTTTTTCCATCACTAAGCCCTTCTGATGTCTGAACCGAGGCGCTGGAGTGAGAGGAGGCTGCAAAGGCTTTTTGAAGTAGCCAGGAGAGCAGGTAGAGCAGCAACCCTTCTCTCTGCCAGTCCCACACTGCCCGTCTCCCTCCCCTCGGCGTGCAGCTGTGGCACAAGAAATTGAAATAATGACGCTGTTGTGACATTCTGCGTTGTACCAAGGTGCTTCTGCAGAACTTAATCATCTTGTCAGGGTCAAGGTAAGCAGGAGGTGTGTGCAGGTGTGCTTTGGGAGTAGGCACCTGGGACACCAACAAAGGCCTTTTGCTTAGCTCTGGAAACCTCCAGGGAGGTTTGGCTCTTTGGGTTTTGTCACTTGATCTGTTTTACCAGCTATAACCCTGCAGCTCCTCTTGGAGGCAGGCCTGCAACTCAGGTTCCTGCCCTACAAGAAAAGCTGGTTTAGGAAAGCTGGTGCTGCCTTTGTGCAGGAACACTTCCACCTCTCAGGTGGGCTTGGTGGGAAGGGGGTGTATCCTTGTGTGCTTGCCATGGGAATGCTGTCTGTATTCCCACTGAAAATTGACATTATTGAACACTTCCCAGTTTCTTAGAGGCAAATCAAGAATGTTGTTTCCTTCTAGAAGGACCTTCTTGTCAGAGGTCAGGCTTTGTTGGGGTTTTTTTTTGTGTTTTTGGGGGGTTTTTTGTTTGCTTTTCATGCATGCTTTGCCTGACCAAAGCACCAGAGTTTATAAACTTATTGCTCACTCTTCAGTTTAAATTTTTTATGTCTGCTGCAAGGGGGACTTCTGTCCTCATCTCACTTTTGTAGAGCTTTTTTTAATAGGTAAATGGTCTTCAAAGGAGGAGCTGAGAAGCACACTCCAGCTTTCTACTTTGTCATGGTTTTTTCTTTTTTTAAATGCAAGACAACACCTTTTTTTTTTTCTTTTTAAGGGAAGATTCAGTCTGTTCAAAGTGAACTGTTGCTGTTAGCCTTACCAGAGTGCAACCCCCTCTTTCTTGCAACACTCTTCCTATGCCTTTTGCCAGATACTTCATCCAGAGGCTAATTTATACAACAAAATGACTTGCTGCATACACAGGCCCCAATGTTAAGAGGAACCTGGAGGCACACAGGCAGAGATGATAATGAAATAAAACTAAATATTATCTAAAATTCGATTGTATTGCTCCAGAGCAGCAATGTTGCTGCTTCTGCAGCTGGTGTTTTCTTCTTCCTGTCAGTGTGGTCACTTAATGGGTTGGTTTTATCTTGTTTTGCAATAAGAGCACTCTTCCTGAACTCCCTGCCATGGTACACTGGACTCTTATCAGTCTGTTGAATGCACTAGAACTTTCATCTGGCCTCACAAGGCACTTTTCCTTGGGATACACTTGTTCTCCACTGTGACGCTTGAAGATCACTAAGCTTTGCAGTGTCACTGCAGCCACCCAGAATAAAACAATGCGTGGAAGGATCAGTGGAAATACTGACACTTGGCTAAACCTTGGATATTTTCAGGAAGGAAAAAGAATGGCATTGTTCTCCTGTGGCACTGGAGTTTAATTTATGTAAATGCATCTGTCAACAAGGTGCCTCATGTCTGGAATTTTGCTCGCGTGTTGGTATCCCCATGCTTTTATGCTGGTCCTTTGTCACCTCTTTAAATAAAAGCTGTATCCTGTGTTTGCTTCTGATGCTGTTACTAATGCAAGGGTGGGTGGATTAGATGGTATCATCTAACAAGGCTTCCTTGTTCTTACAGCTTGCAGGGACAGCAGTTCTTGCAGTTGGACTATGGCTTCACTTCGATTCACAGACCAAAAGCGTCTTCGAGCTGGAATCCAATGACACCAAGTTTTACACAGGTGAGCTGGGGGATCACCCAGGGGATTGGTCACGCTTTTGTGTGCCAATTCCCAGGCTGCTGAGAAACCTTGGCCTTCCTTGAAGGGTAAAAAGGCAAAATAGCCCTAAACAGCCCCAGAGCAGCTTCCTGTGGCTGGCGCTGGGGCCAGCTTCCCTTGTGAGCTCTTGTACAGACAGCAGTGCTGTCGTGTGAGTGGTTTCTTGGCTCTTTATCCTTTTTCCCAGAGCAGTTCCTCTTTGGTTGCTGTCAGTAAACATTTCATAATCCCAGGGGCTCCTGGTAGACACAGAGGATGTTTCTTCCCGATGCTCATCACAGTATGCGTCAGCAAAGTTTCACGCTAAGCAAAATGAGGAATTAATATTTCTTCTCTGGAGTGACCAACCTAAGCTACCCAAAACACAGCTCTAGTGCCTCATCTCTCAGAAGGAGCACATGGTCTAACTCTTAAAGCTGCACGTCTCCTAATTTATATTGAACTGGATGGGAAGAATGCACAAATATCTTGGTCCATATGAGAATTATTCCAGCCAATATGGATCAGTGTAGCTTTAGGTGGAAGATGTTTGTAAGATGATCAGTTAAGGTACACACCTATATTCAGTTTGTTAATGTCATAGGAATTCCTAAGTGAATTGGATTTTATCTGAACTTTGAGTCACTTTTAGGCTTGGGCAGGGCAACACACATGAAATGGTTATTGTCACCTGTAGGTGCTCAAACCCTTGGAGCACCTCTGCTATGAGGAAAGGTTGGGAGAATTGGGATTGTTCAGCCTGGAAAAGAGAAGCTTTGGGGTGACCTCATTGCAGTCTTCCAGTGCCTGAAGAGAACCTGCAGGAAAGATGGAGAGAGACTCCTGACAAGGGCCTGCAGTGACAGGACAAGGGGCAATGGCTGCACACTGACAGAGAGCAGGTTTAGATTGGATATTGGGAAGAAATTCTTCCCTGTGAGGGTGGGGAGGCCCTGGCACAGGTTGCTCAGAGCAGCTGGTAGCAGAGTAGGTAGCCTGTGCCTACAGGGAATACTGTTAGGAATGGCGTAGAGACAATGGTTGGGAATAGTGAGATGCTCATGTGACTTCATGAAGGGGCTGCAGACGTGCCAACAGCTTACTTGTGAGAAAATTTGTGTTTCACCCTTGATACGATGGTATCTTAGCAAACTGGGTGGATCTTGGAGCTGCCAGGAAGATTTCCAGATGCTTTTAACTGGATGTCAGAAAGGGAACAGAAATCTAAACTTAGCTGTTGAGCAGAATATTTAACAAGTCATGTTTTGGGTAGTCTAAAATGACTCTTTCACCTCCTAAAACATAAAATTTTTATGGTGTGATGCTTTGGCTACCGGCTGAATGCAGCCAGTGAAACCTGCTTGAAATCTCTGTATGTTACACTGAGTTTTAAAAAGAAGCTTAACAGGAATTGCTGTTTTAACATAATTTTCTGGGTGTAGTTACTGACTGCAGTAACAAAGCAAGCTACCTCAGAGGCTTTCTGTACAACTCAAAATAAGCTGAAAGAAGAGTACTGATGGACTCTTTTTATTCTAATTTTTAAAATGGAAAAAGTTTAAGTTGAGGTAAAAAAATCCACATTGGGATTTCCTCCTGATAGGAAGTGTCAGGCTTAATCCCTTACAAATGCTTCATCAAGTAGATGTTTATTTTGGCAGCTAATCTTATTAGTTTGCATCTAGAACATACCATTTGCAAATGCTTACATCTGCAAATGCATACAATTAGTATGGATGGGGCCTCTGAACTGTGTTTTTGTTCGTATTGGTAGAAATATCCTGCTCGTTCCACATGCTTTGTGCTGATTCTTTGATGTTTCACCACCCCACTAATACTTCCTTGCCATCCTTTGGGAGTTTACTTGTTCAGCGTATCTTGCTGCTCTCTCCAGTTCACAGCTATGATGCTTAGGCTAGTTGTTCCCAAATTTAGGAGACAGAGGACTGGGCATGAATGGAGTCTTTTAGCCCAGGAATGTTTGCTCTTTCTGTGTCAGCATATTCAGTCCCTAAATTCTGGGCAGAATAGTTTATAAGCTGTCACACTTTTTGTAGTTTGAAGAGGTGTCTGCTTCAAGACTTCTCAATTGTTGATAAATTACTCTTCCCAGTTGTCTCTGTCCTCACCTGAGGAGAAGTTGATAACTCTGGCTCTTTTATTTTTAGGCAGTTTATTTTAAGTTGCCTTATAGCTTGTCTTAGCTTTATCTTGTCTATTTTCTAAAACTTATGAAACTGCACTGGTGGTATGCATTGGTTGTTACAAGTTGAAGGTTTTATTTATCAGGTTATTGTATTTCCCCTCAAGTTTTCAGATGTGTTTGCTTTGAAAATTAGGGACACCCCCCCACTCTTTTTTTTTTTT
>VZRL01001803.1:471512-543100 GCA_013397895.1 Origma solitaria
TTTCCCTTAGAACACCTCCGTAAAGAAACTTAAACCTTGGCTAGAGCTATGATCGTTGTATGTGGAGCAATTTATTTCATACCTTGCTGCTGAGGTCTCAATGAGCCTGCACACATTTGTTCTCCTCCTCCCTAGGTGTTTACATCCTTATTGGAGCTGGTGCACTTATGATGCTGGTTGGTTTCTTGGGATGTTGTGGTGCCTCACAGGAATCTCAGTGTATGCTCGGCCTGGTAAGTGTTCAGAGGAGTGCTTAAATTTTGAGCAGCATGATGAGAAAGGAAGGAGAATATTACTGTGCAATTCAAGGGCAGCAGATTGTGGACCCAGAACAATCACAGTGTTTAAACTCATGGTCACCTACATAAAGCTAAAATGTTAAATATAGTATTTATTTCTGGCCTTAAATCCTAATGTTTATGCTGTGTTTGAACACAGGATGACATCAAGAGGCTGGATATGTCTGACATAGTCTGAAGTGTCAAGACTGGGAGTATTGTGAACACGGAACTAAAATGTTGATAAGAGCAATGCTATCATTGCTAGACAGTTTATCCTGGACTCTGAAGGTTGTGCAATCTTTAATCTCTGAGACCAGAACTGTGGTATTTGATGCTTGAAACAACAAGGCTCTACTGTTCATAATCACAGGATGAGCTCTTCTAGATGACAAGTGCCCTGCAAGCCAATTACTGGAGAGCAACCGCATTGTTTTCAGACTGGAGGGGCCAGTAGAGCTTACTGGGTTCATGCACATCTGTACACTTGCAGAACTACTCATCCAAATAACCAGAAGACTTAGTTAATAAAAAACAACTACTACAGCCACTGAAAGAACAATTCCGCTTCTGTGTCACAGGAGAACTTAAATTCAAGAATTTCTTGCAAAATGATGCCTCGAACCCTTTGTAATTCTTAATATCTCTTTAAAGTGCTTTGAAATGATAGTGGTGTTTTGGATCTGGTAGTCAGTGAGAGACAGAACACTTTTATTTCTGTTTTATGGGATACACAACAAAGTGATCATTAGCTCTCTGGGAGTTGGTAGCAAGCTAGAAATTAAATAATGACTCCTAAAGAAACAGGAGTGACAAACCAGAGTAAAGAATTGCTGTCAGCTGCTGTGATGTGTCTGAATGACTTGGGCAACTTCAAAGTTGGAGTTAGCAGATGATTGGCTTTAATTAACACTGATCACAAAGCAGGACTGGTGCTTGGAGAGCACTGCCAGACTTTCCGACGCTCCTGGGAAGAAGTGCTGACCTAGTGCAGGGTGTCCTTTTTCCTGGTGTCACCAATGTTTCAGACCTCCAGCCGAAATTTGGTTGAGAGACAGTCCCTACAAGACTGGACCAACTTTCAGTGTATGTGAGTGATGCTGGTTTGTGGTGCTGTGGTCTTCATTAATAATGTGGTCTTTCTTTTCTAGTTCTTCTTCTTCCTTTTTGTGATTTTTGCCCTCGAAGTTGCTGCTGGTATCTGGGGATTTTCAAATAAAGACAAGGTAGGTTGCTTGTGAAAGTTGGGAGTGGTGGGATGCTGGAACAGGTTTCCCAGGGAAGCTGTGGCTGCCCCATCCCTGGAAATGTTCAAGGTCAGGTTGGATGGGGCGCTGAGCACCCTGGGATAGTGGAAGTTGTCCCTGCCAATGCATGGGGGCAGGACTTAGGTGGTCTTGAAAGCTCCTTTCTGACCCCAAACACTCCATGGTTCTATGAATGTGCCCACACTCACCAGTGTGCTGGCATCTATACCAGGGCAAGGCAAATCCGTATTACCCAGGGAGAGGAAAAGGCTGATCCAAGCAAGACAGCACAAGAAATATAACTCTGATATTTAAAAATGAGGCTGCAGCAGGGAAGCCAGAATCCACGAGGCTTTTGCATGCTACAGGTGCCCTCCAGACAGTACCTGGCTGAGCTGTGAAGTGAAGCAGGCTGTCTGAGAAGCTTTACCACTTCCAGAGAGGAGCTGGATCAGCTGAGGGCTGAGTGTTTATGCACCTGAAGCATGACTGACATGGCCTGTCCCTCCCAAGCAGTCAAGATTCTGTCTTGTTTCAAAATCAGATGCTTGGTGACTAGGGTTGCTTTTCTGCTTGGATTATACAATGGGGAAATCTAGAAACTCAGGGGTGCAATAGAATGGGGAATATTTTTGGGCAGCCAGCGGGCAAAGACTTGGTTCTCTCACTCCTCTTAAAAGCTTGGAGATTTTGAAGGGGAAACAGTCTTACCAGGTGTGGCTTTTAAAGTGAGTGTACAGTTACTTCTCACCTAAACCAGGTGAGCCTTCTGTCCACCCTCTCTTCTCACCCCCTATTTGTACATGGCAGAAGAATGGGTATTGTAGGCTGCAGAGTTTTTGATGACTGACTTGCTGAAAGCAAGCTTTCCATAATTAATGTAAGGTACAACACTAATACACCACTAATACGCAACTCTTTGCTTTTCCTTAGATTATTGATGAGTTAAAGGAGTTCTACTTGGAAACCTATAAAAAGAGAGGTCAATCAGGTCCCAAAGAGACCCTGACAGCATTTCAGCTTGCTGTAAGTATATGGTTCTGCTTAAACTGGACAATAATGCAGCTGCTTCACGCTGTTGTCCCTGTCGCCCAGTCTGCTGTTACAAGTTTAGTACCTTGCTAGTTAGAAGAAACCAAAGGAGTATTTGTAACAAATTGCAGAGATGTTTTTGTGTAGTATAAATGAATTCAGGATGCCTTTTTTGTCCCTCTGAAGTGCCTGGAACTAGAGCTCTTCTAAAACTCAGCAGCACGCTGGCAAACCCTACATCTGTGCTGCTGAGCTGGTGGCACCCTAGTATGCACACCTGCATGACTGTGAGGGGCTCAGCTTTGTGTGTGTAAGGAGCACAAGCTGTCCCCAAAATGATTTTGTCTGTGTACTTAATGAGATCTGGCTCTTCCTTTCAGAACCTTGTCCTTTAATGTAATAAATGCTTTTTTAAATTTAGTTTTATAACAGTCACGTGGGCAGGACTTGGTCTGTAATAAAAACAAATGTAAATTTTTTTTTTTTTAGCAGATTACTGAGCAGAAATAAGGATTATTTAATCTGTGTCTCCTTTTGTGTTTTCTCCTGTAGCTAAACTGCTGTGGCCTTACTGGAGCTCTGGAGCAGCAGTTCATGGACACCTGTCCATCAAAGACACTGGCTGAGTCGTTTTCTGTCAAGGTAAAGCTTGACTTAATTCACCATCAGCTCTGCCCAGTGGGTAGAATGAGAAACACACTTTAGGAAATCCTCCCAGTCCGTGGGAAATCCCTGTGTCACACTGGTGTGGCTGTCTGTGTCTGTAATCAGGCTGGTTGTGATAAACAAACCCACCGTTACCATGGAAAGAGCAAGCAGGAAATCTGACCTTGCTCGGGAAATGTGCAGTCTGTGTGTCATAGACTCACTGGCAGGGTGGACAGTGGGAGATTTAAACTTTGCCTAAAAAAGCCCCTGACAATGCTTGAAAGCTGTGTTCTCCTCACTGCATCTTCCTGGTGCTTCCTGGGAGCTGTCTCCCCGCTCCTGGTTAGGGAGAAGTAGAGCTTGGGGTGGGAGCAAGTCTAAAGCTTGAGCAAGGACAAGGAGAGGGGTTTAAGGCATTGGTAGCCTGTTCAGTGAGTTTTCATTGTGAAGGCAATTCTCTGAATCAGGTTTCCCTGTCGGAATATTGCTGCAGAGGTGCCTGTGTGCCACAAATAACAGGAGAAACAACTCGTGTAGTTCTTAACCACCCCTCTTCCTCTTCCTTAAACTATCCTGTGCTCTTGCTTTATTCTCCAGGACAGTTTGTATGAGTCCTCCTACGGTTCTTAACATGCAAGAATTCAATTTATGACTTGGGGTTTTTTTCACTTTACTTGACAATTTCAGATATCTGCCCACATGAGACCTTTCAGTCTGTATCTTTAGTCCATTCCATGCAGTCTGAGTTAGAGTAGGGAGTGGCTGAGACTGCATGCAGGTTTTATTGTTTGCTTTTATTCTGCTGTGTGTTTTAGCTTCATCTGTTGACTTCATCTTGTAGTGCCTGTTCCCAGTCGTAGAAAAACAGTGGCTAGACTGCAAGATCAAAGGCATCTAATGGAGCGTGCCTCCAAGAAACTGTGCTGTGTTGGTGTTCTGATTGAACTGATTCATTCTTGCCAGTATATCCCTTTAATCCTTGATTCAGTCTTTCTTTCTGGACTGGATAAGTAACAACAACCCAAGAAAGTAGCTTTCAGCAGCTCACTGCTGTCTGCTTCTGGAACAAGCAGGAGAGAACTTGGGGTGAGACACTGACCAGCTACAAGGCTCTTAAAGATTTATACCTCTGTAAAAAGTGCCTTGATCTTTTTATTGGCTGCCATGTATCTCCTCTGGGGAAAGGATTGTACTTGGGTTTTTTGTGGTTTTTTGTTGGTGTTTTTTTTTTTTTGTTTTGTTTTTTGGTTTTTTTGTTTTGTTTTGTTTTTTATTGTAGTTGCAATGGTAATTCACTGTCCTGGGAAGATGAAACTGGCCCCTCTATGAACCTGAACCTGCCTATAGCCCAGCATGGATCCTGGCCCAGGATATCCTGCCGTTCTCATGCACTGTGGGTTCATGAGGTGTCTGCAAAATTACAGTGGCAGCAATTGGCAATATCAAGAGTGGCTTTAAATCAGATTTGATAGGGGATGAGCAATACATCACCTGAAGTGCTGACAGCTATTAGCAACGAGCCAAGCCTGAAAAACTGCATGTTCAGATTGAGAGGGGAATCCTGCTGTAGTCAAGGTGCTGTTAAGAGGTTTAGATACCTGAAGAGTAGATTTAAACTTTTCCACCAACTCTTGTGTGGGACCATCCCTGGCTCTCTTTCAGGATGTGAAGCTAAAGGCCAGGTCAAAGCAGCTTTCAAAAGATGAGTCTTCAGATGAGCCTTGTGTGTGTAAAACACTGCTGAACAATCTGTTCCTTTTCAGTCCTGCCCTGCTGCCATCGATGATGTCTTCAAATCCAAATTCAACGTGATCGGAGCAGTTGGCCTTGGCATTGCTGTAATGATGGTGAGTTTCCAGATGATTTAGAGGGTAGCTGGGGGCTCAGAGGATACTCTCAGCAGAAGTCTTGTAGAGCAGTGCCTGGCCCAGCAGCCCACAGGGAGGCCATTCCACTGAGGACAAGTCCCAGCAGGATCAGGGTGTGTGCTGCAAGGCCCTGAGGCAGTGCAGACGCTGGGATGTCTCAGGCCTCCCTGCTTCTGCTTTGGATTAGGATCTGCCTCCTTGCACTTTCAGCAGTGGTGAAATCTTATCAGCGGTGTGTGTATCTGTGGGGTGAAGATATCCTAGTGTCTCTTGGGGATTCTTCTTTTCTTTCCTTTGTAACAATTACAGACTCTGCTAGAGGGCTGAAATAACAGTGCTGCTACAAAAACTTGCACTTTTTGGTTTGACTTCTCTGGAGAAAAATACACAATGGGATGATCAAAGATTTCTTAGGAGACATGGCAGTGGTTTATAGCTGCTGGTGCTGTGCAGGGCCAGGAGTTGAACTTGAAAATCCTTGTGGGTCCCTTCCAACTTGACATATTCTGTGATCTGTTTTCAAGTATTGAGGTGAATGTGATTCCTGGGAATGAACTTTGGGGATGGTGGGGCAGGGACTGCGGAGTGTGAAAACACAGAACAAATGATGGCTTCTGGGCTGGGAGGAGCAGCTCTGCTTGTCCTCATGCTGATAGAACACATGCTTTGCTTTCTTTCCAGATTGTTGGCATGATATTCAGTATGGTTCTGTGCTGTGCCATCCGCAGGGAAAGAGAGATGGTCTAAGAGCTACAAACACAAGATTCCTGCACTATAAAAATCCTCATCATTAACTTTAGCCTTCTGAGAGCATTTCTAAAACGTTATATATTTGTTACCTTTTTAATGCTTTATTTGGTACTGATGTAGGTTTGCTTTTTATGTTACAGGTTAAAATTATAAAGGTTTATCTGACTCAAGATAAATATTGTACATAAAATATCTGACTTTCTTGAAACTTACATAATTTGGATGTAATTTATGTTGGAGACAATTTGATACCTAATAAAGAGTAAGATGTATTGTTTGTGGGGGAGAGGAGATTGTTGCTATGTTGACTAGTCCCACTGTTTGATGCATAGCAAGGAGGTGAAGTTGCATAACATGTTAAGTGTTTTTGGTATAACGCAGGAAATAACTCCTGTGCCAATGCCCTGTTTGAAGGGAATGGGAGATGCTATCAGAGCGTGGGAGGGAAGGTGTGGTCATTTCTCTTTCCTTGATGTATGTGAACAAAAGCAGGTCTTAAGTGCATTCCTAAAATGTCACTGCTGTAACACTTGCACTGTCCCCTCTCTGGAGGGTGTCAGAGGCTGGCTGTCACACAGGTGATGTGCAGGCAGTGCAGCTCGATGCAGCCAGGCTGGGCTCTGCCCTGGGGCCATCTGGGCTTCCTGACATCAGCCTGTCTGCTGACACAGCTGTCCCCTGGCAGCTGGCAGGGCACATTCCCTAGTGTATGCTCAGGATCTTTTCCCTGGCTGGCTTGGGGCTTTGTTTCTCCAAAGCCAGCGAGGTGCAGTCTCAAGGGCTTACAACACGTGTGCCAAATCTCAGGTTTCCAAGTGGAATAGACATAAGTTTCATGAGAAGTTAAGTGTGCAGCTCTGCAGTTGCAGAGTTGTGGCTGCCCTGTTTCAGGTTAAATATGGATATGGGAGAGAGGAGAGACACCAGTGTGGAACCCTTAGCCTAAAGAATTACCAAGTTGTCCTGTGTTTCTACTCTAAATGGCCTTTAAAGTGGTTTTTTTTGTCTCTAAAATACCTTCTGGTGGGGGCTGCCTATGGACTTACCAGCAGTTGATGTGCTGTTCCTGTACCTGGTGCTCCCTCACTCTACAATCTCATCTGTGTTCTCAGAAGCTTCTGCTCTTTGTCCTCTGGGTAATACAAATGTCTCTGGGTAGTGCTTGCTTGTTCCCCTTTTTCTCCTGCACGGAGGTTGGTATTTATTATGAGAAATACCAGAACTGGTGGGTGGCAGGCTCTGGCTGATGCATGAATGTATTGTCACCTTGGTCTTACCCACTGTCACTTGTCTAAGGGAACCACGCAGCTCTCCTCTGTAACGCGTTGCACTGTTCTGTGTTCATGGGCCTTCTTTGAAAAAAAAAAAAAGTGATTTAAAAAAAGTCAAATGGTAATCATGCTTTTGTGTGTCTTACAGAGACTGAAATAACTCCTGAAATGACTCCAGAAAGGAGTTGATCTAATTTTCTTCTGTTGCTGTATGTGACAGCCTGGAGGGAAAAATCTAATCTTCTCAGAATTTGAGAGCAGCCATGTCCCCCCTGAGCTCTTGCAGAACTGAGAAGTAGCATTTTTGTCAGCTGTGTAAAATTCTGGGCATGAGAATGAACCTGGCACCTGGAAGAGCAGGGGTGAATTGCTGTCAGCCATTAGGAAAGTTTACTGCTGACTTGTTTTTGCTTCCTGTTTACAGAATCACAGAATCAGTGAGGTTGGAAAAGACCTCCAAGATCAGGGAGACCAACCCTTGACCAATCACCCCCCCAACAACCACACCAGTTGTTCCTTGGACACCTCCAGGGATGGGGAGTCCACCTCCTCCCTGGACAGCCCATTCCAATGTCTGACCACTCTTTCTGTGAAGATCTTCCTGATGCCCAACCTGAACCTCCTCTAGTGCAGTCCATTTCCTCTCATCCTGTCCCTTGTTCCCTGGGAGCAGAGCCTGAGCCCCCGAGCTATCCCTGCCTGTCAGGCGTTGTGCAGAGCCACAAGGTCCCCCTGA
The DNA here is from genome assembly GCA_013397895.1 of Origma solitaria. Taxonomy (NCBI): domain Eukaryota; kingdom Metazoa; phylum Chordata; class Aves; order Passeriformes; family Acanthizidae; genus Origma; species Origma solitaria. The sequence goes on from VZRL01001803.1 coordinate 479,343, forward strand.
GCCTCCTTTGCTCCAGGCTGAGTCCCCCCAGCTCCCTCAGCTGCTCCTCACCAGACTTGCTCTCCATCCCCTTCCCCAGCTCCTTTGCCCTTCCTGGACACACTCCAGCCCCTCAGTGTCTTTATTGAAAGGATGGGTCCAAACTGGACATGGGATTTGCAGTGCAGCCTCACCAGGGCTGAGTAAAGAGGGACAATCACTGCCATGATCCTGCTGGCCACTTTCTGTTGCTGGTGCATGTGTTCAGTGTCCAGGTTGCCACCGCCCAGTGTGGCTGTAGTCAGCAGGTTTTGGCAGAGCCCAAGACAATCCAGTGGGTTGTAACTGGGGGGAGGAGAGCTCAGCTGTGGGCTTGGCACCTCAGCTTGTGTGCTTTGGGCAGTGGCTGCAGAGGCAGCTCTTGAGCTGGCATCCAGGGCAGCTGAAGGTCTGGCAGGGAATACCTGCCCCGGTTCCTGGGTTGCACAGAAGCTGCATGAAGGGTTTCCTGGGAGTTTGTCTTTAGCTTGCAAAGCTGCTGCCTTACCCACAGTGTTGATGCCACGCTCTGCCTCTCTGATACCTGCCTGCATCCACATGTGTTTTTTAAAGCCCTATAGCCCAATCTTTTATCCTTCTTTTGAATATCCTCTGTGTATAGGTTGGTGTTTCCTGAGGAATCAACAGATGGGTAAGTCTTACTTTACCAGAGAGGGAAGAGCTGATCTTTATTATTCAAGTATTTCTTTTGTTCTAGTGAGAACGTGAACTACAGATGGAAAACCTGGTTACACTCAACCCAAGACCTGCAGGCTAGTCTGGAATGAGTACTACTTCAGTAATGGATATTGATGAGTTACATGTTAAGCTTCACTTTACTGGTAGCAGCTGTGATGGAATTTCCCAAAGAATCGGGTTCTAAGCAATGGCAGCCCTAAAAATCTGAGTGTGTGGCACTGACTGTCCCAGCAGGGAGCAAGTTCCTGTCTTTGAGTTAGGTCAGCAATAGAATGTGACTTGTGAGATAAAAAAAGAGGCAGAAAGGGTAACAAATAGGTTGTTCTGGAAAACAGGAATGGGGGATTACAATACTGAAGGGGAAATACTGCTTAGGACAATGTTAGAACTGTGGCAGGAGTGACTGACACCAGTTAAATGCTTGTGGAAGGAGGAGGGAGAGAAGGATCCTTCTGAGGAATAGGTCTGCCCAAAATCAGGGGTCAGCAGAGAAGCAAGTCTGGATGCTGTCAAAAAAGTGAATAGGGAAAAATTATTCTAGAGATGGGATGTGAGACACACTCCAGAAAGGAAAAGGGCTTAAGCAGCTTGATTTCCAAACAAGCAGATTTCTTCTTTACGCACAGGTGCTGCTGATTCTTTGTTGTAAAGTTGATTAAAATAGCTGTGTTTTATGGCCCGATGTGACACTATATATTCTGTATCTATGGGAGCTGCTTGTGGATAGCAAAGACCTGTGGGATCAGAGCAATCCTGGTCTAGGTATTTTCTTGGATTTGGATAGTAGGAAGAGATGGTAACAAGTAATGTAAGTACCATCAAGCAGTAACATAAAGCACTGCCTGTAAGACTGTTGGATCACAGAATAGTTTGGAGTTGAAGAGGCTTTAAATATCCTCTCATTCCAACCCCCCCTGCCATGGGCAGGAACACCTTCCACTATCCCAGGTTGCTCAGAGCCCCGTCCAACCTGGCCTGGAACACTTCCAGGGATGGGAGTTTGCTCCAAGGCTGCTCTCAGCTGTGCCCCTTGGTTGCTGTGAGGAAAACAAGGGCAGATAATGCCAAACCAGTAAAAGATGCAGCTATTTACGTGTTGTAACAGAGCATATGCAGAATATGGGAATTTGTACCAGGAAACAGCCTATTACAAGCTTAAGAAAATTAGTGTTTGACTAAGGGGAAGGACTTGTCAGTGAAGTCTTGAGGGAGGCTGGATTTGGTTATCTACAAGGTAATTTTGCCAGATGAAAGATTTTTAGACTGACTTTGGAAAACTGGAGCTAGCCTGCCTCAGGAATGGAGGGAGTCTCAAGCTAGCTGCATGGTCAGCTCTGTGGGAAGAAAGTGTCCCAAGGCAGGGAGAGACTGGTTTTCCAGGGGAACAGGGTTTCTTGCTGGGAAATGTCTTCCTCCTTCACAGTGGAGCTGGGAAAGTTGCCTGTGGTACAGTGCAGTGTCATTTTAGAGCAGTCCTGGCACATGAGGACCATAATTGAGTACAGGGAAAAAATGACAGTGGGGCCATGAAGTGGGAAAAGGGTGTGGGAAGCTGCTGGCTACAGTGGAAAGGGGTGAGCCCAGCACATTGGGAGGATTGGAATAAATCCTATCCTCTCATACATTTCAAAAAGTTAAATCCCTGTATTTCAGCAATTAACAGCCTTACTCATAGAGGGTGTAGAGATGTGTTTGCAGGACAGGAGGATGTAATTATCTGCAGGGTGACTTCCAAAAGAGCTCCTCAAGGAATTGCTCCAATAGACAGAAAAGCCTAGATTTATTTTGCTGGGCTTTCCCAGTCAGGTCCGTACTTCTCGCTCTCCACCCATCAAGAGCAAACAACAGCAAGTTCTTGCGAACAGATTTTTAGGAAATGCCTGTACCTCTCCTCTGTTTTTCTTCAGAAGAATCTCCAAGCCCAAGCAAGCCTTGCAGAAGACAGGCTCATAGCAATTGTCCTGAGGGAGGAGGGGGGAGGAAGAAAAGCAGTGGGGTCTAAAATCCCAATGCTAAATGTGAGTCAGAGGCTGTTTCCATGGGGGATGTGCCATGAAGTTCAGGCTAAGCCCTGCCCTGTTCCCTTGCAGGCACTTGCAAGCCTCTGCAGGCAGTGATAAACGCAGTGCCAAGGCTCCCTCCCACTGCTCCAGCATCTTTTTCAGCCTGAGAGGGACCTGGAAGAGCCTGGGAGTCCCATGAGGGATGTCCCAGGGGGACCAGGGCCTCCTGTCCTCGGGTGAGAGATGCTGTTCCAGCTGCAGAGCACAAGCACAGCTCAAGCTGGGTTTTGTTGGGTTTCTAAGTTTAGGGGGTGATTTATGCCTGTGGCCACTGTATAATTATGATTATAAAATAGCCACCGCTTCAGTTTCTGCCTCTTGGCAGCTCTCAGGAAACAACCTAATTTGAACTGCCAGCACTGAGGACCTTGAACCCTATCAAAAGTCACTTTTAACTGAACCTAGAACATTTAGACATTTGCCAGACTCTGCTGGCAGTGACAAAAATAGTTCAGTGAGATTTTTCCACTGCTGGACACAGGCTTCCACATGCGTGGCCCCCACAAAATGAATCCACAAGGCAGTCATTCATGGCACATTGAATGCTCCTCTTCTCTCGCTGCTGATTTTGGGATCAATAGGAATTCAGGCTGAGGCTGAGAACTGACCTTTTATGCCTCGTTCTAACGCTAGCCTTGCCACGCATGGGGCAACTGCGCTTCTGCTGTGTCCCAGCAGCACCACGGCTCCCTTTCCAGCACCATCAGGGCAGGTCCTGCTGGCTCAAAGAGGCTGGCATCTCCAGCTGCTGCTCCATGGCTGTGAGCGAGGAAAGAACAGGGGGAGGAGAGCCAGGGAAGCTGCACCACGGGACAGGTTTTTCGGCTTTGGCTTGTGGAGAGGTGGGGGAGAGCACTGAGCAGTCCTTTCCAGAGCCACAGGCTCGCCTCAGCCATAGGTCTGTCATTAAAAGGAGCAGCTCTGGATATCCTGGCAGTGGAGAGCGAGTTCCCTGCAGGGCCTTGGACATGTCTGTAGCTCCCGTGGTGTCCCACAGCAGCAGCACAGCAGGGCTGGGGTGGGGCCAGTGGCCAGCAAGTCCTGCTTCGTGCCTTGGGCCACTTGCACACAGATGGGGAAGGTCCAGAAGGGGGTGTTCAGAAAAGTTCCTGGTTTTCCTCTTCTTCTGTGGGATTAGCACCTCCTTTGGTGCTGATCTGTGACTTTATTCTGCGTAGGGGTGAAGGCTGAAAAATCAGGGGTGCCGGGGGTGTCTGTTGCTGTTTTCAGGTAGAAGCCACGCAGCTGTGCTGGGCCTTGGGGTGGGGTGGCTGCTCAACAGGCTTTATAAACCAAATAAATGGTTTTAGTTGCAGTGTGAATTCCAGAGGCAGCTGCTTATCCTGATTTTTAACACCAGGAAATTCTGCCCTAACAGGGTGGCTGCTTTGCTTTGTAGCATGGGGGCATTCTGATTTGTAGACCCTCAATCATTAACATCACTGGACCACCAAGTAAAGAAAATTATATTCATTGTGGTTTTACTCCTAATTTTCCTTCTTTTTAAAATTTTCTATCCATTAAGTGAGGCATGGAAAGGGACTTTTTCCCCTAATGCACAGTCTGTGGCTGCAGCTTTTGTCCTCGGCACTAAGCTGAAGGTTTGTGTATAGTGTGAACACCAAAAATGCTCTTGAAAAGAAACAAGGGTGGGCAATATGGTGCAGATAGATTGAAGAGGGAAAACTGAGTCAAGTGCCCCCCTCCTGATTGTGCAAATTGGGTTTTAATGGCAAGTGTGTGAGGTGAATGAGTGAGGCCTTTCCCTTTATTTGTAAAATTAGCCCTAGCAGTTCCTCCATGCTTTTTGTGATTGGATTATCAGCACTTCATCCTTGCTAGAGTTCAAATGTCTGGGCTAAGACTTTCTGTGCTGCCTTCCTCAAGCTGAGTGGATTTTTTTTTGTATGTGCTGAAGTATTTTTGGTTATTGCCAAAACTCATTTTAGCAGAAAAATGTTGGTTTGCCTGTGCTTAAAAAAAAAAAAAAAAAAAAAGGAGATATCAGCCATTTAACTTGAAGCTCAGCCTCTGTTTTTGAAGCTGTGCCTCAGAGTTGTGGATGGTTTCTGCCTTTTGCTAGAGAGGTGCCTGTGGTTTTTTAGAAAGAAAATGTCACAAAAGCATGAGCTTCTGGGAGACACCTCCTCCATCCAGCCCTGACAGACCAGAAGGGGAAGCCACCAAAACACCTGGGCACCCAAGCTTGTCCTTGGGACCAACAAGGCAAAGCTAGGAGCTCTGCCTACACTGAGCCCCAGGCCCCTGGGGTGTGCAGATAGGCATCAGGCTCTGCCTGGGAACAGCAGCTGCTCTCTAATGCAAAACCAATTCCCTGAGCCTGGGCAGAGCTGAGCTGGGTGGCTCTTGCCCCCAGGAGGAGGTGACCTCCCCTGCCTCCCTGGGAAGCTCTCCCTGTGTGGGAAGGAGTTTCCTAGATGCTCAAGGACGTCTGTGGGTGTGCCTGGAGGATGGGATGTGCTGTAGGTGCTCCAGAGGCAAATTTTCTCAAGGACAGGGCAGGAGGAAAGGCTCTTTTATAAAACAGAATCAGAGCCCCTCCTCTCCCCAGGGAATGCAGCCCACCATGCCCCTCACCCATCTCGCTACATGAGCACCCAAATTCCTTCTCCATGGGCAATCAGTGGAGGAGACCAGGCCTTTTTTCCTTTTTCCCAAGGCTCTGGTTCACCCAGGTGCACTGCACCCCTCTGCCATCAGCTTCATGGGGGGAAACACGTTTCCTTCTGGAGGGACACCATGGTGAGCTAGAACCTCAGAGCACCAGACCTGGCCCAGCCCAACAAGCAAAGATTCCAAAATTTAAACTGAGTTGGCTTTAAGAGGACTGTGTGGGATTCCCTAGAAAATAGAAGGATTTATTTCATTTTATTTTATTTATTCTTTATTTTATAGATCATGCGAGGATGAGATTGAGGGGTGGGGGAGCCAGCATTGCAAACTTTGTGGATATTTTTCTTTATCAGATGATTAAGATACTGTTAGCCAATGAAAAATAATTTTAAAAGTAATTTTAAAACTTTATTCTGTATAGGAACATGAAAATTTTGAATGCAGAGCTTCTTAAGGATAAGAAAGAAGTTTGTGATTAAGGAAAACATGTACACTAACTTGAATCTGGCGCTGATTACAACAGGATTATTCAAGTACTTTAAACTTAATTCACACTTTTCAGGCATACCTGGAAATAGCCCTCTGCCGTGGGACAACACCCTGTGGATTTGCTGGTTTCATTTGGATTCATCGTTTCTCCTCTGCCAACCCCAGGCTTGTGAAACACAAATAGAATGGATGTAGCAAGATTTAAAGCATTCTCCTTCCATTCCTGCTCCCCTTTCTGGCAACATTTCAAAATAAAACAGTGCATCATTCCCTGGGTTTGCTAGGAGCAGCATGGAAAGCTTCCCTCAGGGCTCCTGTGCTGGGATCCGGAGCAGGAGGTGCTGGGAAAAAAGTGAGACTTCTAGCAGGGGAAAAGAAGGTGAAGGGAGGGAAAGTAAAGGAAGGGAGAAAAACTAGGAAAAGATCAGTGCTAGAAACAGGGCAGTGAAGGCAAATGCAGAGCACAGCTATGAGGGGATAAAGGTGAGGGAAAACAGAAAGTTGTGGGGAATGACAGGAACAGGTAATATTTGGGAGAAAATACAATGTCCTGGGCATACAGGGGGTCAGGCAAAGTGTAAAATATATACAGGGCTCTCCCAGCTTGAAATGCTGGCACCACAACAGGGTCTAGCAAGTGGTTCTTTAGTTTAGATGGTGAAATCAAAGACTCCAACCTTCTGGTGGTCAATATGTGGCAGTATGACCCCACATCATGAACTGTAGCTTTTCCCATTTATTTAAAAATAGAACCACCCACTCCCCCCCCAAAAAAATTAAAACCCAAACAAAATCACCCCCCCCCCCCGAAAAAAAAAAAAAAAAAAAAATAAAAATCCAAACCCAGCCAGAGGCAGAGCACAAATGAAATGAAGACTGCAGTCTCAGGTGATGCTGGCATGAAGAGGAATGAGCACATGGAAGCACAGATCTTGCAGATCTTTTTTGCAATGCCTTTCGGCAGGATCTTGGAGGCTCTAAGGAACAAATCTAGGAACTCAAGGAAGACATAGAGCAGTCTTGTGATGCAGGTACATTGATGCTGTCCTGCTTCAGGCCCAAAGTGATGTGAGGCAAGTCAGAGGTTCTTAAGCTAAGAATAATCTTTACTCACCAGATCAAATATGCATAGGCACAAAAGAGACTGAATAATGATTTTTTTTTTTTAAAGTTGTACCTTCATCACAGCCTTTCCTAATTTTTGAATTATTGGCTCGTTTTCTGCGCTTTTTTGAAGTGAAACATTTACATTTTTTAAAGTGCTGTTCTACCCTCTAAAAAGGGACTGTGTTCCTGCTTCCTGTCACTGCCTGTGCACATCAACTATGCTCCACGGAAAGTCTCAAATTTGGGTTTTGTTTGCTGCCTGCCAGCTCTGTTCCGAGCAGGACGTTTTCCATTTTGCACGCAATTGCCAGTAAAAAAAAGTCCCAGAGAATTCCACGCATGCCTCTGCACCTCTCCAGATAACAGCTCCTTTTTATGTTAGTGCAACTATGTTGTAGCTAATTTTGTGCAAATACCTTTGAGGGCAAAAGGTGCTCCTGAAGCAGGAGCTTAATTTAGTCGATGCTGTTTGGGCTCAGAGTTCCTCACTCATTTTCCCCTGGCTAGGCTGGGTTTTGCAGATCCAAGACGTTAAACAAACAACTCTTCTTTTAGTATTTTATTCGGCAGCATCACATTTATGCAGTCACTTTTCAGAGCAGAATAGGGAATTCCCTCTTTTCTTCCTCCTCCTCCTTTTTTTCTCTGTGCTTCCAGTCCCTGAACCAGGGCAAGATGGAGGGAGGGTGTTGGTCAGGGCCGCGCCCAGCACTTTATTGACCAAGAGTTTTGCCCATGGGACAAATCCTGCCACCAGCCTGGAACCTGCTCGGGCTCCACAGCAAACACTCCTAAAAACAGCTTTCACTAAAGCCACGCCTGCTGAAAATGCCATTGCCAAAATCAGGACAAGGATTCTTTAAATCCCTGCAGGACTTGGTGACCTTCCTTCGGCCTGGAGGGCAGCACCTCTGTGTTCTGTGATTTCACAGATGCAATCACCTTATCCACATGCCAGAGGTGCTGCTGGAGACCCTCTGGTTCTCAGCAGCCAAACAGAGGAACGGTGTCACTGTGTTTGCCCTGGAGGCCGCACCCACACCTCCACAGCATCCCAGGATGGGTCAGGCTGGAAGGGACCACATCTGGTGCCACCTCCCTGCTCCAGCAGGGCCATCCCAGAGCTCACAGCAGAGGATTGTGTCCAGAGGGCTCTGGAATATCCCCAGTGAGGAGACTCCCCACCCTCTCTGGGCAAGCTGTTCAGGGCTCGGTCACTGCCCAGGGCAGAAGTTGTGCCTCCTGTGCAGGTGGAGCTCCCTGGGCTCAGTCGGTGCCGTTCCTCTGTGCCATTGCTGAGCCCCCGGAGCAGAGCCTGGCCCTGCTCTGAGCCTCCCTGCACACAGCCATGGACACCCAGGGCTGAGGGTCCCTCTCAGCTGGGGCTCCTCTCGAGGCTGAGCAGCCCCAGCTCCCTCAGCCTTCCCTGTCAGAGATGCTCTGGGCCCTAAATCATCTCCGCAGCCTCTGCTGGCCCCGCTCCAGCAGCTCCATGTCCCTCCTGTCCTGAGGAGCCCAGAACTGGCCACAGCTCTCCAGATGTGCCACACAGGGCTGGGCAGAGGGGCAGCATCACTCCCTGACCTGCTGGCACTGCTCTTCCAAATGCACCCCAGGCTGCATGTCCTGTCCACCCACCCAGGGAGGCTCAGGGCAGAAACTCTTTCATTGCACAAGGAATTGTCAGAGAGGAGCTAAACCCATTCCTGCACTCCCAATTTGTAGCCTCTATGGCCAGCCACGTGCTGCCCACTTCACCCTCACTTTTGCACCTTTATCCAGTTGCTTCTTAGCTACAGTAGAGAGAGAGATGCATATTCCTTCAATTATTCACTCTTTCCCCATGCAGAGGCTCTCCTGTGGGAGCAGTCCAGCACCGCAGGGTAAGTCTCGCCTATAGGGAGGCCGGGAAATGGGGAATCCCTTTCCATTTCCTCCCTTTGTGCAGAGAGAGTTTTAAACAGTGTTTAAAATCAGTGGAATGACTCAGGAAAGCAGCTCTGCACGGTGGGGAGCCTAATTTGGAAAAAAAAAAAAAAAAGGCAATGACTTTTGCTTTATGATACGTTGGCTGCTATTCAGCCATCAGTACACAAAGGGCTTTTCTTCCCGAGCCGTTAGCTAAATGAATCAGCAGAGATTTCCAGCGGGGAGCGTTTCTCCTGAGTCCCATCCCCTGTTCTCCGCAGGCTGGGGGGGCACGTATCCCTCTGCCACTGCAGGGACAAACAGGACACAAACAGGAAGGTGTCTTTTCAAACTGTGAGGTTACTGTAAAAATAAATCATGACTCTTCTGCGGAGAACAGCAAACACAAATTACGGGGAATATTTTCAGCCTTTGCTGCTGCAGAGGGAGCGAGTGTAAACAGCCCAGCTGGCACAGCAGGCTGACACAGGGTGTGTGGGATGGCTCGCAGCCCTGCAGCTCCAAGGCTGCCACGGCATTCCCAGTGTCTCATGTGATGCAAGGAAAAGGCTGTGCCCAAGCCCCCAGGCAGGCAGGTGGGACTGACACGAGAACACGCAGGGCTGCTCCCCCCACTCCCAAAAAAAGGGAAAAAAAAAAATCCACACCCAACTTCCCTTCACAGCTGGGTTGAAGAGAAGTGGCCATGTGACTTCCCTGCTAAAGGTAAGGGAGAAAGGCAATGCTGAAATCATCTTCCAACAGAAGAAAGGGAGACGGGTTCCCCTCCCCAAAACCTATGGAGAGGCTTTTACCTGTCACAGCAGGGAGTGCTGGAGAAGCTAGGCTCCTTCTCCGGTGAGGTGGACCCAAGAGGCACTTCACTCCAAATTCCTGAGAACAATCAAGGGAAGAACTTCTCCCCCTTGTTTGACGTGCTGTAAAAATCTACAATGAGCACAGAGGGTACAGGAAATATCCCAAGAGCATGGTTTATATCCCGTATATAACTGGAACGTTTAAACTCCTGGCTATTTACAGCTGCCTTGCTGTAAAATCAAATACTTTTCATCAGTTTTCTCCAGCAACAGCCCTGAGGAGATTGCTATCACAGCCCTGGGCTCTGTGAAGCTGTTGCCTTAATGTTCAAAATTTACCAACCCCTCTTCCTGATGAACCAGGCAGCCGTGGGATGTAGGACACACAGGAAGATAAAGGAACGTGTCCCTGAAGTTGGTTTGATGACTGAGCTGTGCAGGCTCACCTGGCAGCTGCATTATCAGTGCTGAAGGTGTGATTATCGTTAAACTAAACGAGGTCTCACAGGTGTTTCCATGCCCATCAGCACTTACCTATAAGATGGAGGGCACTGGCAGGTGATTGATTTGGGTTTGGTTTGTGGGGTTTTTAATGTATTCTGCTCAGCACAGCTTCGTGAAGGGAAATCAACATTTACTACTCAGCAACAGATTATTGTCTCATTGATTTGTAGCAATCTTTATAATAAATGCAAAAAATAATTCCTGCTGTTGAACTGAATTAATGTTAATACTTTCTAATGTATCCCACCTTACAGAAACTAAGAGGCCTGTAAGAAAAGGTTTCTCTTGTTTACTAAAACTGAAGAGTTAGATCATGAGAGTTCATGCACTCTCATCACATTAAACAGGACTTGTTTGTAGAAAATAGTGTCTTTTTGCTGGCCAGGGCACATAGGAACACGTTAATATACCAAATTTACCTGGTTACACATCAGCTATTTAGAAGTAACAGAAATTTAAAAATTAATTATGCTAAAATATGCAAATAGGGGATAGACATGCACATATGTGCACTATCAGCTGAACAGCCATGCTTTGGGGAACTGGACAAAACCTCACAGTGCTTTCCTCCTGTGGAAAGAAGTTTGTGACAATATCCTCCCTCCCATTTCCAGTCTTACAGCCACGGGACTGCATGAGTCCAATAGAAATACATCCACAATTTGCCTTTCCACCTCAATAAACAACTTGAAAAAACCCCAGCAACCCTTGATAACGCACACAGCCTTCTCTGTTTGCACCAAGTCTGACTCACTTCAAAATCCTGACTGTTTGGCTTGGCACTTCCAGTTCAAATGATGATACAGAGGCAGAACAATTCTCCACACTTCAAAAGGGGTGCCACAGTCAGGCAGCCATGGAATTTGGAATTTTGATCCTGCCCACCCTAACAAAAGGAGCCTTCTTGAGACTTAGCATGACAAGGAAATAGCTAATGAAAGCACCCATGGTGTCTTGCCCAACACACACTACAAGTTCCAGCAGGGAGAACAGCACAAGGAGCCAGGAATGCTGGGATTCCAAGATACCAGTGCAGCATGGATTTCAGGTGCAATAAGGTGGGCCACGTGAGGATGGAAGGCTCTTCACCTTGCTGGGACACCTGGCACACGGTCAAGGGCTGTCACTGCTTCTGCCAGAGGCAGCACTGGGAAAGAATTCTGCCTGTGGTTAACCTTGGTTTGGCTCTGAAGTCAGAAGGAACACAGAAGGGATTAATCTGGCCATCCATGAACTCCTCAGGTACCCATCCTTTCCTCCTCTTTCTGATAGGAAAGAAACCTCAATTCAAAACTCCAAGCCCAACTGAACCTGGCAAGTTCATATTTTACCCAAAAGCTAAAACGCAAAGGATTGGCCATTTCAAAAATTTCACTCTGCTCCTTCAATGCCCGAACATTTTGAGATGGTAGCACATAAAACTTAGTGCTCAGTGTCGCATTTTGATCCGGAATGCTGCGGGCATTGGATGGAATGATGGGGATGATGGAAATGGGGAGGTGACTCTGCCACCAGACCACAGCCCAAAGGCCTATTTCTGAAAATGTGCATTTCTCAAAAAGCACACTAAATTATTTTCTTCTTTACTCTATGATAAGGGGCAGGTAGGGCTGAACAAGCCAGAATTCTATTGGTTTTGTCCTCTTGCAAACCTGGAAGGGCTGGTTTTGGATCTAGGCAAGATTCCCAGCCAGCCCTCACTATGAAGGATTTTGCCATCATCACCACAAACAGCTTTCAGAGTGACTTGTAATTGCAATGAAAACTCCTATTCACACCTCTTGGAATTATTGGTTTAGGCTGTTCAGCTGAGGATGAGTGAAACAAGTGTGAACTAATGCACATTCCCAATGATTCTCCACTTATCACAGGCAAGAATTAACTTTTGCTCTAGGAAATGGAAATTCCAGAGTAGCCACACAAATCTGTAGACTCATAATCTGAACCTGTCTATATTGCTTAGACTTCCAGCAGTGCTCAGCCACTGCCAGACATAAAGCAGTGTTTTACAGGAGGAAGAAAAAGGAGAGGAGCTGCAGCATTCAGCTCCTGCCGGACACTCCATGGCCAGACTGCAGAGGAAATGAAACAAAAGACCTGGTAATGCTTCATTTCACAAGATACAAGAGGGGCACCCACGTCACAGTAAAACATACCAGTTATTTGGGCATTGTCTGTGTCTAAAAGCCAGTGGAAAGGCTCAGGGGTAAACACAGCAGTAACAAAGGAAATGCATGTCCCTCTTCCTACAACACCATGGTCTTTCCGCACGAGGACACGGCCAGTGCCTGACATCCATTTCAGCCACTTGTATGATACATCCTGCACATCAGGTGATTACAGCTCCTCTGGGAAGCACAATTCCTAGGGACTGCAGCTCTCAGAGTGAACAATCTCATCACTGGCGTCCTCTGCTCACCGCTGATTTCAGAAGCCGAGATGATCAAGCCAAGATCAAACGATCAATTCAAATGGGATGCAAACCCAATTAATAACAGACAGGGATCTGGTTACACTGCCAGCATTTATAGTTACAGTCTTGCTGCTGTTGATTGATATAGTTTTACATAGAAAATAATTTTTTTACAATTCAAGGCTAGCAAACACCAAATCACTGGTGGACTTCCAATGACACTTTTTGCTGTCTGAAGTCCCTAAAATTAGGTGTAGTTTCTGGAGTTCCTCCTCCTGTTTTGCACACATCTTATTCCTCCTGGTTTCTCTTCCTGTGTATTCCAGGATAGCAACCAGACCTTCTGACTTTTGCATCATCTGGAATTTTCACCCAGGGGACTCTGGTTCCTGTATCATCAGCTCTTTCCTGTCTGAGGGCTGCTCAAGATTAGTATTCATTAAGAAGGATAATGCTAGGAGATTGCAAAAAAAACAAAAAAAAAAGTAGGAACTTTTATTGAGTGAAATATCTCTGCTTCTTTCTTCAGCAAGAAAATAATGATAGCATCAAGAAAAAAAAATACAACCAAAAAAAAAAATTAAAAAGTGCATCTGTTGCAAATATTATTATCCCCCTTTTTGACTCTTCTTACTTTGCAGAGATTAAAATAGCAATTTTTCCTCTTCCTTTGGTTTTTTCCTCAGAGTGCAGCATCAGTCATTAGTTTCTTCTTTTGTTTCTGCAAAACAGATTCATAAGAAAATGTCATCTCACATGACACAAAATACCTTGAATTTTTCAAATGTTTTATATTTCAAAATTAGACACTCCACACACACACCCCCCTCCAAAGAATATTTAAGGCATATGATACCTTTCAACAATTCTAGAGTAATCTTTTTTCCAAGATAAAAGACTGAGAATCCAAACAGAAAGCTCTCCCTTCCCCTTCTCCCACCTTGCTGAAGTTCTGCCTTGAAGAGAGGTGTTTGTGCCTCTGGAAATCTTAGAAATAATCTGTTCTGTGTAGCCCTACAGCTCACAACAGATCATGTCTGAGGAAACACAGAACTTTGCCATCTATTTTACTGACTTTTATGTCCCCATTTCTAAAAACAGATGAATCTAAGAACTACATATAGGATAGGTATAGGATCATGGGACCTGTCTCAGGCAGCAGCTCACAAAAAAAATCCACAATTTTCATCCTGCATTCAGGGGAGCTACTGCTGTCTTGGAACTCTTTCCTTTTTCCGCCCTCCCTCTCCAAAAAAAACCAATCGGTTACCAACAATAGTCTCTCCTTTCTTGCTGCTGCTCTCTCCGTCCTCTTTTTCAGTGAGTGCTGCCAGCTCTGGGTCTGTTTGGTGGCTCTGGTAGGAACTCTGCTCTGGTGGTGTCACTCCCTTTTGTTTTTCAGTCTGTGGCATGGATTCCAGTGCTGTTCCACCGGGCACTTGAAGAAGGTATGGCTCTGTGAAACACTGTGCTCCTCCCATGCTAGAAGAAGGCATTTCAGAATGCAACTGATTGGAGAAAGGAGCTCCCTGCATGTAGAAGTCACTCCAGGGCACAGCTGGATAGGCAGGGATGTCTGCTGAGGGAAAAGCCATCAAGAAAAGACAAAATAATGAAAATAATGGAAGCATGTCTATGTGCAAGATGTGTGTGTGGTGCTTTGCTCAGTGCAAACACAGCATTGCAGTGCAGCAGACACCACACACATAGAAGGGATCACTTTGCTGTTTACACTGCAGTGCATTTATCCAAAACACAGCTCTTAGGAGGAAAAGCTTAGCAAGTTCATAGCATTATTATAATCTAAAAAAAATCCATGATGCCACTCAGCACTGATCCTGAGTGTATGTAATGATATTAGAGAGCATATGTAATGATATTAGACACCCCCAATTTTTTTTCCAGTCCCATTTTCCAAGTTAGCTTTGCCAAACATAAGCTGGATGCCTCATCTTCACTTTCATTTAGAAAAGCTGTAAAGCAGGAAGCAGGAATGTTTTGTTTATTAATATCCATAAATCAACTAAGCTGCTCACTTGCTTATGTGCTGAAGTAAGACTCACAGGTGTGTCTGCACTGACAGACTGGCTTCCAGCCCTGCACTTTGGGAATCCTGGAACCTTTTAAAGAAGAAAGTCTTCCCTGTGAGGATGGTGAGGCCCTGGAACTCAGAGGAGTTGTGGCTGCCCTACCCCTGGAAGTGTTTGAGGCCAGGTTGGACAGAGCTTGGAGCAACCTGGCACAGTGGAAAGTATCCCTGCCCATGGCAGGGTGTTGGAACTAGGTGAGCTTTAAGGTCCCTTCCAAACCAAGCCATTCCAGCGTTCCATGATTCTGTAAACTTGGTTATCCCCACTGCATAACAGAAAAGCCATTCACTGCTGATTGTGCTCTGAACAGAAGCATGGAATAAGAGAATATCAACTCTGCCTCTGTTCCTTCAACAACCTTCCAACTTCACCAGCTTGCACCTTTACACACCCCTTTATGCTCACACAACATGCCCCAAGGAATGCAACACACACTTGGGCATGAAGCTATAAAAACATTTAACTTGATGCACTGGG
Source organism: Origma solitaria (assembly GCA_013397895.1). NCBI lineage: Eukaryota > Metazoa > Chordata > Aves > Passeriformes > Acanthizidae > Origma > Origma solitaria. The sequence continues at coordinate 494,563 of VZRL01001803.1, forward strand.
CCACAGCCCTCTAACTACTTCTGGCAGCACCTCAGACTGAAAAACCACAGAAAATAATAATTATGCCTTGGAACTAGAGCAGGGAGCAGGGCCAAGCGTGTTAGATAGCACAGGTGCTGCCAACCTGTCCTGGACAATGTCAGCTCTGAAGAGTGGGGACAGGAGCCAGCTTGCAGCCTGATGTGAGTCAGACTCTGAGTCAGACTTCCCGACACAGGCCACAGAACTGGTACAAAAACAGCAGCGGCATCTGTGCTCTAAAACTCTTTGTTCTCTCATGTCATAAGGCAAGGGGTGTAGCTTTTGGACTGTGACCCTTATTTTACAAACCTGCCAGTCCAAATAAATTAACTACAACAGTTTATTATTTGATTATACTTGGGCTTGAATAACTTCAAAATACAAAGCCCAGACACAAAACCAGGAGATCAGCAATGCCATTTTTACCTAGTTATATTTTAGAAAATTATGCTGGAGTGCCTTTATCTCAGTGCTGTTGCAAATTCAAATCAGAGGAAGAGAAAGAATCTATGTCCATACTCTGTGGGCTCCTGTCTCTTAACTCCCTTCTTTTGCACTACCCTAAGATATGTAACATGATTTCAAGCTGGTTTCTGCAGAAGCCAAACACTGAGAATCCTGTTCTTCCTCACTATCTCCAACTATCCCATTTGCTGTGGCACTGTTTCCACTTTGCACTCTTGACTCCCAGCACATACAACAAAGGGATATTCGTTTACATAACAGGACACTCCTGGAAAAGGTACTTCTCCAGTCGAGACAAAACCTCCGCACTACCTGACACATTCACATTTAATGCTCTTTCTGACATGTACAGTCTGGGTAGTAACTTTTGACTAAAATGAGTGGGTCACTCAGCACTTTAAAAAAAAAAACAAGCATACAAGGCAATTATGTGAAAAAAAGATGGGCAGATCCATGTGGACATTTCTTCTTTCTATCGCAGTCATCACTAAAGCCGCTGATCATCCTGAATGTTTCAGGGTAGTGTTTAATTACTCCAGAGGAGCACAATACTAAAATATTTCAAAAAATTTACCTGAATTTCCACCTGGCATGAGCGGCCCCACTGCCTGGTTTTGTACATAGTCTTGTGTGGCTCCATAGGTTATGGCTCCACTGTTCCCAGGTAGGGCAGGGAAAGCTGCATGGGGCTCTAGGGGTGTTGGAGGAGGGAGGTGGTCACTGCAGAACACACTGCTGGCCAGGTGATCTGGATGGCAGAACTGGGAGAGCTGGTAGATTGTCCCCTGGCTGCTGTACTGACAGTAGGTGGTCTCCAGGCTGTCTGCAGGCTCCAGCTGCTCGGGGTAAGGGCAGGAAACAGGCAAACTGAAGCTGTGGAGAGCAAGGAGAGGCAATCCAGAGGGTGAGCAGCTACAGCAACCTGTACAATAAAAAACTTTTACTGCCAACCCTTTCTCCCAAATGCCAGGCAAAGGACAAGGGCAACAGAAAATACTTGAGCCAAGTGCCTTCACAGCAGGATTCTTGAGCAATGGATGTTAGTGGGGATTATCTTCCCACTCTTCTAAGCACGCCCCACCTCACTTTCACTTGAGAGGCCTGCAATTCTGAGAGCACTCCGAGTGCAGGTAGCACCTCTCTCAGAGCACGTGTCCTGTCCTATTATGCACATTATACAGCTTTTCATACCCCATTTAAAGGATATTGCCACATCTGCATCTCACTTTCCATTTACACTGCCACCTAATTCCTTGTCCCCTGTCCCACCGTCACCCTCCCACGGCTTCTCCCAGGGGCTGCTTGCTTCACCTCCGTCAAAGACACTCTCATCTGTTCCTACCCTTGATTCTGGACGCGGTAAGCGAAGGCTTCCCCGGAGCTGTTTTCCTGACTGGCCAAGCTGCATTCACTGCTGGGCGTGTCCAGCATCAGGGGAACAATGTGGTTGTGGGGGTTGAAGGCCAGGCTGAGCGGCAGGCTGGCCCTGCGGATGGGAGGAGGGCTGGGAAGACTAGGGAAGCACTCCACGCCGCTGGAATTGAAGTGGGGCTGCGGCAGCGTCTCGGTCTGAGCTTGTGCTTCACCAGGTGCCACCATTCCTGCCACCGACGAGTCTGTGAATAAAAAGAGAGACTTTTTTGTCACACTGCGCTGTCACACTGAGAATCAGCAGGAGCAAGCAGAGGGGAGCAAGAAGGAAACAAGAGGAGCAGAACAGAAAAGCAAGATGCCAGTGAAAGAGTGGACACTAATTGATGGGAATAAAAGTAATTGAGTACCAGCACTGCTGTTGAGGAGCAAAAGGGAGTAGCAGCAAGCTCTCTGGAACACAGGATGATGTTTATTGGTTAAATAAAATTACCTTTGTGATTTCAGTCTCTGCGTACTATCTTTATCCAGCTCTCAAGAAGGCAGCCAAATGAAGCAAAGTACTTCCTGGAAAAAAGCCAGGAACGATCCCCCCAGTCATCTTCCATTTCTGCTGTCCTCTGGGAGGAGTGCACTGCACAGATCACCCTTTTGAAAAAATGAACTGTGGTTGCAAAGAAACAAAGCTGTGTCTTTACAAATCCACTGTCTAGGCCACTTTGAAACACATTTTCACTGATCCTGGTTTGGCCTCTGATGAGTCATGCCAAAAACAAAAATTAAAAAAGTAGAAATGGCAGCTGAAGGTCCTTGGGAAAAAGAAGCTGGGAAATGCAAGAGGAAACCAACACCTTTTGGTTGTTAGAATCTTGTCTGGTGACCTGTCTCCTCAGTCACTGCTGGAAAAGGAGAGAAGAACAGTTTCCTACAGAAAAGCCTCTGTAAAAAGAGGACAACAGAGAAAATTAAAGGTCAGAATCAGGTATGCTGGTGATCCCGAGTAACAACTACATATGAAGTTCAAGAAGCTTGGGCATGGTGCAAAAAAGCAAATTTCTCTCTTACCATGGCAATTAGCAAATTATTTCTCTCTTCACAAGGGTAGCCATCAAGTGTGCAGGAAGCTGAAATGATTCTTCCAGTCTAGCTAGGCTGAACCAGCACAAGAATGAGAAAGAGAAAATATCAACCAACTGCTCAGGTGAAGTTGACCTACTCCTACACATGGCAAAGCTTTCAGGGAAACCCAGGGAGAGCCTGCAGCTGCACTTCACCCTTGCAGGCATAGAGAGCAACATCAAATGCACTCCAGCAGCTGGGAATCAAAGGCCTTAAACACAAGACCTAAACATAAAGATGCCACAACAAGCATTAGCAGCCTTCAGAGAACTTTGGAATGCATGTCCAGAGAGCTGATGAGGAGTTTCCACTTCAACATCTCACAGCACTGTTTCTCAAATTCCCCTGTGTGCTGGGCAGTTCTGTCTCTCTTACTGCATCTTCCCACCTTCTGTTTTTTCTAACTTTCTGAAACCATGGAGGGAAGGAATCACAATGCTTTAATGAACTTTTCAAGTTTTCAATAGCCCTGATTTTGGGCTCAGTCAGAAAACTGAAGCAAGATCTAGGATGGCATCTCTAAAGCATTCACATGCCCAGGCAATTCTCAGTAGTTTATTTTTTCTGTTTGAACATACTATTTATCCATGCCAGGCAGCATCTCTGACGTACCTGTCACAATTCTGGCTTTTGGCTTAGCCAGAAATGAAACTGAAAATCTCCTGTGATTTTTTTACACTCTTCTTTTGCACTGGTTCTCCTGACCATTGTGTCCCACAACGTTCACACTAATGTTATTGAACAGCAGCCACGGGGGACACAACTTACCCGAAAATCAGGTAAAGCTCCAGTTCAATAACGACAGCAGAATGAGCTGTTCTGCAGATGGCCCTGCTCTTCCTCAGGACGAACACAAGCAGCCCAGGAAATCACTTCTAAACCCACTTTCATATCTACCAAGAATTAATTTTTTTTTTTTTTTTTTAATATTTGCAACACTTAGTGCAGATACTCTTCGTGGATCATGGCAATAGGACCCCCAGGCAATGTGACTGTGAGACAGCACCCTCAATCTCCAAAGAGCTGGTTCAGCCTTTTCTAAAGTCTCCTCTGCTTCTCTGTCCTTTCAAAGACAGACACTGAAATTGTGTCTTCTCAATAAAGTAACAAATGCAGTACAAACAAACAATTCCCAGAGAAGAAAAATCTGCTAAATCTGACATATTTACATAAGATTCCAAAATTATTCCATGAAGAATTCTGATCCCTGGCTTGAGGCGATACTTGCATTGTGTAATTCTGTCGCTCTTCCTGACACTGATGTAGAGAGATAGATAACCTCAGAAGGCTTTCCAGTGAACATGGTAATGAAACAGTATGGTTTTTAGTTCTTGCTTCCATTACTTCTGGGTTCTCAGTCCATGAGACAACCTTGGGAATTTTTGGGGAGCAGTTTAATAATTTACAACTTCAGATCTCTGAACCAGTCCTGGCACAACACTTCACTTAACTCTAGAATGGTTATTCTGTTTCCAGCCTTTACCGGAACATCAAGGACCATCACAAAGCTTTTCATAGATTTGTCTTCATCTTGAAATTATGAGAAAACACATTTTTTCAAAATTTGTTCGAGAACCCAAGTCCTATAAGTGAAATCATTGGAACCTGTCATTTATTTACTGTTCTTTGACAGTAAATATCCATATCCAACTTCATCCAGTTGCTCCAAAGATTTCCATTACAATCTCATCTCTGCCAGTGAATTTAATCATCTTGCTGTTTAAGATTTACCTGCACAGGCTGGGCTCCAGACAGGTGTCCTCAGCAAGGCAGAAATATGAAACAAGGATTTCCTGCAAAAGCACTAGTGGGGCAGAAAAATCTCCTCCCACAAACCAGAAGCACAGAGAAGAACTTTTCTTTCTAATGGGTTAACTCTAAAGAAAAGATAAGCCAATGAATCACAGATATATGTATATCAGTAAGAAATCTCAGAAAATCATGAAAAACTTAAAATGTGTCAAAAAAGCCATTAATTTCAAGCATGCTGTCTAGCAAAAGTAGTAAAAAACCTAATTCTAAGATCAAAGCAAGTTCAAAATCAAAGTTTTGAGGTACAAAAAGCTCTTATTGGCAAGTAGTGTGGCTACTATCCAAATCAGAAGCCGTAACTGCCAGCAAAGTAACACACCTCTCAAATACCAATCACTGACAGTTTACATCAGCTTGTTTGGAGAACTGGTAAAAACAGTGGGACATTTAAAAAAAAAAAAAAAAAAGAACCCACAAGCCAACAGACAGAAGTACTGGGTAGAGCAATGAAAAACAATGGAAATTGCAAAACAATTGAACATTCTCCAAAGTCTTGGGTAACAGATCAGACTGTTCTTATGCACTTAAGTCATTTTCTTGTCCTGCAGAAAGCGGTTAGTAACACTGGAAAGCACCTGAGTAGCTACTCCAGCAGGTCACACTCTGTGGGCCCAACTGCCCCATAGTGCACAGTCTACAAAGTATTTGCTGAAACCATCCATGAGCTGTTTCTACAAGGGACACTACTAATCAATTGATTTTGCCCTGTAAATTGATAACCTTTTTTACTCATCTGTTCCCTCTTTTATTTTGCTCCTGTTCATTTGGACTTCTTCCTATCCAAGTTTTGTCTCCTTTGTTTTCTGAGATATTCTAATACAGAAAACAGGTGGTCCCTGGATGACCCTATTTTTAGGCAAGCTTTTTCTTCTGAACAAGGATGCTGAATGGATTCAAGTCATGTTGAATTCCATTTTCTTTCTGTTTAATTTTTTTGTTTTCATTCTTAAGGGGTCTGCCTGTGCAATGGTAAACAACAACAAAAAAAGCAAGTTTCATACCCCATAGCTGTGTTAACCTGCACCCAGCAAGGCAAAATTGCAACTGGAGCTTTCCAGGCAGATCTCTCTTCTACATGGACTTTCTATATGTCACATCAGTCTTTTCCCTCAGAGAGGACACTTGCCCTTCTTCTTCCTTACACATTGCACAAAGAACTCAGATGGGACTTTTCCCACTTAGCAGAAAGAGTTTCTTGTGTTTTCCACATGGAGAGCTGCATTCCAGTGTGCAGATCCCCCGTAAAGAAATGGCTCAATGCAAGCAGAGGACAAGATTACATCCCTGAATAAAACTTTATTTCTCTGACAGACATATCTAACAGGGAAAATGGCTTCAAACTGACAGGGAGTTGGTTTAGTTTGGGTATTAGAAGGAAGTTCTTCCCCATGAGGCTCTGGCACAGGTTTCCCAGAGCAGCTGTGGCTGCCCCATCCCTGGAAGTGCCCAAGGCCAGGCTGGATGGGGCTCTGAGCACCCTGGGATAGTGGAAGGTGTCCCTGCCCATGGCAGGTGGTTGGAATAAGATGATTTTTAAGGTCCCTTCCAACCCAAACCATTCTGTGATTCCCTAATACTCTCTCTTGACTAAACAGTGTGTCTGCAGAGGTACTTTAAGAACCAGGAGAGGTTCCTGAAGCATAGAAATTGGAGGATATTTGGTTTGTTTCCTTTAAATGAATTGTTTCGCAAAACCTTGGTTTCTATCCAATTAAATACAGGCCTCAACAGACTACACCACTTCACCACGCTGAAAGCAGTGAATTACTCAAACACTTTGACCATATTTACTCTGTTGCAAGAAGTGGAAAAACTGGAATTAACTGAATTACAGTCCTATTGGTTAAAAAGGTCATTGGACTGACTAAAGGAGTCCTTGCCTTGAGAGGATGACAGGAAAATATAAATAACAGAAGTACTAAATTAGGTTATCGAGAAAGTATCTCAACTACATACTTCTAGCACATATTTTAGCATTCTAAGCTTATTGATACAATCTTACAGTTGCTTTCCACAGTACCAAAATACTTCTAAGGTTAAAACATTATTAAAAAATTTGAATAATTCTTAGAAAATGAGTTGCAGAAACTGACCTTAATACTGGTAACTAAATACTGATATATTTAGAATACAAGGGGACAGGCATGATGGCATGAAATTCTAAAGAATTAATTACACCGGGAAGCAGGAAAACACGCACAGCAGTACTACATGTCAGCACATCTATTGCTCGGGATATCCGTCCCTAAGGGAGTGGTGAAGTCCTCATCACTTTGGAAATCTTTTCATATTGTGCCAAGTTGGAAACGCAAACGTATCTAGGAAATGCTTTAGGGAGCATCCCTGACTCTCGGGAATGCTCTTGGACTGCACACATCAATGAACAATTAAACAAATCCTCCCTCTTTCATTGCCATCAATCTTTAAACACAGCTCAGGCAGAAAACTGGTAAAACAGCACACCCCACTGACTTAAAACTCCACTGCAACAGTGATAAAACAGCCCTCAGCTACGGAACTCAGCTACTCTCACTCCCTCAAGATCTTGCACAAACTGGAAACTTGCACTGCCTGGAGAAGCCAAGGAAGGCCCTTTGGATGTTTAAAGGTATGGAGTAGCTGAGGGAGCCTCTACAACACCAGCAGTTCACAGAGTACACCTTCCTCACGCAGCTCACTTGACTCAGTTGGAGCCAGAATGTTTCCATCGAAACCAGAATATAGGGTGTGTGTATCTGCCATGGAGAACATCAGAACCAGAACAATACTTCCCTCATCATTTACACCAGTGGCATCAGTGTCAAATAGGTATTATGGAAGAATGCCCCAGTCATTTGTCCTTATGAAGTCATATTCAGAATTCCTTCCCGGCTTGCGCTAGGACAGGAACAAGAACTGCAAATTTGTCCCCAGAATTAGCACAGAGGCACCACAGTGCTGGTACGTAACTGCTAGAGACTCAACTAGTAGTGAGATGCTTTACCTAGAATCACAGAATCATTGGAAGAGACTTTAAAGACCATGTCATTCCAGCCACGTGCAGGGACACCTTCCACTACCCCAGGTTGCTCAGAGCCCCATCCAACCTGGCCTTCGACACTTCCAGGGATGGGACATCCACAGCTTCTCTGTGCCACGGCCTCACCACCCTCACAAAAAAGACTTTCTTCCAAATATCTAACCTAAATTTCCCCTCTTTCAGTTCGAAGCCATTCCCTTCCGTCCCACCACAACAGTTCCAGATGAAAAGTTCCTCTGCAGCTTACTTGCAGGCCCCTTCAGATACTGAAAGGTTACTCTGAGGTGTCCACTAAACCTTCTCTCCTCCAGGCTGAACAGCCCCAACCTTCTCAGCTTGTGGAGTGTCCAGGTGTCATTTTTTGCACTGATGGCATAAGGCTCTGCCATGGCCTTTCCTAAAGTGTTTGGGAACTTCCCAGCTCCAGCAGCTGATGCTGTAGCTGTGCAAAACACTTGTGCTGGTCGGGGTCTCACCTGGAGCAGAGGTGCAGGGTGCAGGGCCTGTGCTGAGCAGGCTGGAGGAGTTCCCAGCTCCAGGATCTCCTCCCAGCACGGGAGGCTGGTCTCCAGCAGCCTCAGGAAACACAGGTGGAGGCACAGGGGGTGCCCTGCAGGCAGACACAGAGGACAAGGCAGGGCATTATTACCAATCATACACTCTTACAAGGGGCAGATCCCAGAACCCTAACAGGTGGAAAGGGAAAGCACTGGCTGACTACAAGTGCAAGGAATGCTGTATCAAAAGTCTTTGGGGCAGCAGCTGCAGGTCACCTGTGTAAGACAGGCAGCAACAGACAGTGCAATGAAATAAGTCAGGTGGTCTCCAATTCTTTCACTTAATTTCTCCTCCTCCACTTAATTTTTCCTCTTTTCATTCTATGTTCTTCGTAAGAAGAAACTCACTCCAGATTGCCATAAATACATCCCTATGGAGACTGATTTCTTCCCTCACACATTCATTATCCCTTGAAAGACCATCTATCCTCTCATATATTCCCTTCCCCCCATTAACGTTCTCTGCTCACGTATGAAAGGTGCCTGCCACCTTGTGCTTCTTCGAAGAAGCCCATGACTTTTTAAGACTGATCTAAGCAAGCAGCATTTCCATCACCAAGTGAAAATCCATGGACATGGAAAGCAGTGGTGGGAGAATTGGGTTAAAAAAATCCCCAAGCACATCCAAAGCCCCTGGTTGAGGCATTCACAGAAACTGAAAATGAAGAGATGATTCCATAAACTTTTCTATCTCATCCCTTGCTCTCTGCATGACTTCAGCCAGAGCAATTTCAACAGTTTTATTTCAAAATTAATTTGATTAATCTGTGCTACAAGCTGATGAAAAGCGTTTTTAAGAGGGTCCACCACAATATGCCCAGAAATCTGGGCTACCTAGGCCCAACTCAGTGCTCAGCTTTTCACTGTTTAAATATAAAGGGGAAATAGCAACTGAAAATATTTGGTAGGTATCAATTGTGGAGAAATGAGAAAACAGAGTAAGTTCCTCACCCATAACCCTCTGATCCAAAGGGGACTGACAGGGCTGATGATGCTGGATATGTTCTGTTGCCTTTCATACTCAACTTCTCCAATTTCCGCCACTTTGCCCTGCGATTCTGAAACCAGACCTGAAGAATGAGAAGAAAGGAATGCATTCAGGGAGGAAGCCATCTACACATGGGGACACCAGCAATGTCCCAGTCCCTGTCCATCCCTTTTGTGCACAGAACCCACAGCCAGCACTGTCCCCCAGCAGTCGTTACCAGGATGCGCTGCGGTGTCACGCCAACCATAGCTGCAATCGTCCTCCTCTTCTCATTGTCAGGATAGTGGTCTTCCTGGAACATCTTCTCCAACTCTTCTAGCTGCTCTAGAAATGATGCATTGTCCAAAGAGAGAGAGAGAGATGGGAAGTATGTGACCAGAAAACATGAAAAAAAAATTAACAATAGAGGAAAACAGAAAAAAAATTGAACATTTTTTTCTGTACTCAGAAATACAGGAATAACATAATTTTTTTTAATAAACCACAAAAAAAATTTCTTTTGCTGTAAAAGCAAGAGCATTGCTAGTGATGCTTCAAATGTAAGACACTCAGCAACCTTTATTTGTGGAAGTCTTCACACATCTAATGGTGTGGAGTGCAGTGCAATACCAGTTAGAGCAGCTCAGCACCTCCATGCTGGGCCTTCAGCACAGGGGAAGGGAACACCAAGTGCCACTTGCACTGCCAGTGTCACTGTGTGCCCATGTGTGGCCTGGGATCTACCTGCGCTGTAGAAGGTGCGGGGCTTCTTCTTGAGGGGTAAGGACTTTTTCCCCTTGGACACATGGCTGCCTCTGGAGTCCAGAACTGAAGACCTCTTGTAGGAATCCTGAGCTGCAGCCCTGGCTGGAGCACGTTTGGACTGGGGAGGGGCTGGGCCAATCTCCTCCTGCCTGGAGGGAGCCCCAGCCATTCCACGGGATGTTTTCTTAGCATGCATTCCACTGCTGTTGGTCCTTTTTTTCTTCTTTGCCTCCTTTTCAGTTCCAGCAGTGTAATAATTCTCACAGTGTTCGTGGGGCCCTGACTGAGCTGCGGGCTCCTGTGCTAATCCTGGCACTGGAAGCGGGGCCACAGCCTTCGTGTCACTGCAGAAATCCAGTGGTTGCCCACATGCCGAGGCAAAGCTGCGCTCGCCATCGAGGGCCACCGAGCCTTGGGAAGATGACCCAGTTGCCTGCAGGGTGCTGCATCTCTCTTCTTCCACCTTCTTTACAGAACTGCTCCTATCTTCTGTTCCCAAGTTATCCTCAACTTCTTCTTGCCCGGCTGTGCCTGGGAATGCAGGTAGTGCACTGCTCCTGCTACTGTGGCCACCAACAGCATCAGCATCCACCACAAAGTGCTCTGTATTCAGCAGTGTGTTCTCCTTCTCATCCTGGCGCTCTACAAGGGGAAAAATGGGAAAAAAAACCAAAACCTCATCCCATATGCACATTGCCTAAGCTGGATCCTAAGCTGGATGTGCCTGGATAGGGAGTGCCAGTTATGGGGGAAGGAAAAGACCACCCAGCGAAACCCAACAGTGACAAGAAGTAGAGAGCTCAAAATGAAAACAGGTGCTGCCAGGAAAGAAACAGCAAAGAATCTGATATGGTTAATATGGAGATATTCAACCACCTGTGATGAGACAAGCCTCATTTTAAAAGTAAACTGTAAACTACAGGAGAAGGTAATTCCAGACAGAGAGAATAAAGGGAAGGTTGCACATTACAAATACAGTAGTGGGAAAACAGCACCAGGGAGAACACAGGTCTCTGGAATAAGCAACAGAACAAAAATCAATGACTTGGCAAGATCCTGTCACTGCATTAAAATAAGCAAAAGAAAGGCAGAAGCAAAATTCTGGTCTACTGTGTCAGCAGGGATTATCTGACAAATGTCATGACATTTTTACTTTCATATAGTTCTATTGTACCAAAGCTGACCAAGCAAAAGAACATTAATTTTACAGACTTCAATTATTTTTCTGCAGCTGCAGCCACACCTATGAATGACAGACTTACAAAATAGGGAATTAAATAGGTGGATGAGGACAAAATTATGTGCAGAAGTCTGACAACGTTTAACAAAAAACATAAACTGCGTTACAGTAAGAGAAACTGAACAGTAGAAGACAGGTCAGAAAGAACACAGCAAGAGAAATAATTAAAATAGGCAACAGAATAATATAGAACCATTATACTTTCCCAGCTAGCATGTACATTTCCAACTAAAAGTTCCAAAAACCTCCCAACTGGCTCAGAATGTGTGAGTCTGGGTGATTTCTGATACTTAAAAAAAAATAATTATTACTTCTAAAGAATAGAAGGTAGAATAATAAGCCCAAAGCTGTGCATTTGCCTTGGTCTGGAGAGAGGAAAGTTTGAGCAGACTGTTGCCAGCATTTCAATAGTATGTGACAACAGAGAAACTCCATAGTTTAATTTTGGGGGGGGAAAAGATAAAATAATTTCATTTCACTGTCCTCTGCTTTTGATACATATTAGTGCAACACCAAAATAAAGGATTTGCTTCTGCCTCAGTGTCTCTTTCTGAAACAACTGTTAATCAAGGAGGAGCCCCACAACTCCAAGCAGATGGGAGAATCTTCATAGAAGTATGAGGGCATGGCAGGCTGCTCCAAGAGCATCTGATTTGCTTTTTACAGGATTAAGAGAACCAAATTAGTTGCAGGAGAAAGAAACAGAAGCAGGAAACTACGCAGCTATAATAATTTGATCTTGTTAAGCAGCAACAAGTTTCCACTGCTGTTAAATGAGATGAAATATTCTGATGGGGAGGGTCAAGAACTGAATGAGGCAGAAGCTGGCTCTGGTCTATATAATTCCTTTTTCCACTATCCTCCTGGCTGCATGTCTCCATCATTATGTGAAAGAAGAGTATCTTTACATGATTGGAGCAGGGGTTTTACTTGTTTCTATACAAACACCAGTATGTGTTTACATCACGAAATAAATGTCCAAGTCTTACGTGGGTCCTTTGTACCTGTAGCAGAAATGTTCACCTGAGAGTTTTATATCCTCTAGAGAAATATTCCTCCAAGTGCAAGTAAACTGTTGTGTTTTATTTCTAAAGCAGATAGCAAAGGCCTCACAACAATCTGGGACTGCCAAGGAAAAGAGCTGAAATGAGAACCAAGTCTGGAGAGAAAGATGGCCCTTCATGGTAACAGAGAGGAAGTTATAAAACCACTCCTTTCTCCCATCATTCAGAGACCAGACTAAACATAATTTTGTCCCACTTTTAGACAAACTGAATCTGAAGTAGAAGGGATTTTAACCAAGTGGGAACATCAGACATAGGTAATCTGGAACACCTGGTGCACAAGCAGGAAGCCGAGCCCTCTTTTCCATCTCACAACCACGTCCTTAGACACTCCTCGGAACAAGCCAACCTCTTGCACTGCAAGCTTTAAGGTTGTTTGAACAATGTGGCTGAACACACGTACACGGGAGGGAAAAGAAACAGCTTCAGAGGTCCCTCCACACAAGGAGGAGGAAGACTGGACGGCGGGGGAAGGTGAAACCCAGAGACGGCGGGAGCCCCTCGGTGTGACATGCAGGAAAGCGCCTCTGCCCCCAGCCCCCGGCCAGGTGCTTCTTTTTACCAGGGCACACGAAGGCCGGGGAGTCCATCCTCGCCAGGACACGGCGGGGCTCAGAGAGGCAGGGGCTAATGAGCGCCCAGATAACATCTCCGAGGAGCCATTAGCCTCCCCCGATGCTGCTCATTAGGCTCATTGCCGCCTGCCTCTCCCCGGCCATTAAAGCGAGGCGGCATCGCTCATCCCCCTGCCCTCATCCTTACCCCTACCGCAGCCCAGCCCTCCAGCCGCCTGCTCCGCGCCCGTCCCGTCCATGCCGGCTCCGCAGCGGGTCGTGTCCGGTCCGAACCGAGCCGAACCGAAGCAGCCCGGCCCGGTTAATGCCCCGCCCGACGGCCCGGCCTGCCCGGCCCCGGCAGCCTCATCACGGGCACCTGGGCACGGCGGGGGGGCCNCCCCACACGGCCCCGGTTCCCCCACACGGGCCCGGTTCCCCCACACGGAGGGAACGGGAATATTCCAGGCTCGCTGGCGATATGTGGAAGGATGCTCCCCGTGAGGAGCTGGCTGAGACAGCACCGTGCGAAGCTTGGTGTTACAAAACTCATGGCCTGTGGATGAGGGGAGCCTCATTGTCCGGGGTGCTGTGCCGAGTTCTGGCCTCCTCGGTACAAGAAGGACAAGGGGCTACTGGAAAGGGTCCAGGGGAGGGGAAGGAAGATGATGATGATGAGGGTCTGGAATGTTGCAAGGAGAGACTGGAGGGGTTGGGCCTGTTTTGGCTGGAGAAGACTGAGAGGGGATTTCATAATCCATATAAATATCACTAAGGGGGTGTCAACAGGATGGTGCCAGACTCTTTTTAGTGGTGCCCAGTTGAAAGGATGAGGAGCAATGGCCATAAACTAAACACAAGAAGCTTAATCTCATCATGAGGAAGAACTTCCTTCCACTGAGGTTGGCAGAGCGCTGAAGAGCTGCCCATGGAGGGCGTGGAGCCTTCCTCTGTGGAGACATTCCAAACTCACCTGGGCATGTTCTTGTGTCACCTGCTCTGCGTGACCCTGTCTAGAGCATCTCTAGAGGTGCCTCCCAACCCTAAGCATTGTGACTGATATTTTCCTATGGCCTGGCAGGAAGACCTTTGTTTTTTAACATGCTCTGGCTGCAGGTGTTCAGCAGTTTCTGGTTCTCCTGTGACTGGGGGTTGCGAGAAACAAATGACAGCCCTTGACTTTTGGGTGCTGTAATTTGTGTCCTTTCAGTGCTTACCAATTCTTAGTAAAAAGAAGGCTCCCAACAGAGCAGTACCAGGCAGCGTGTGCATGAAGAATGAGACTTGCTTAACTGTGTTCTGATGCACCAAAATAGAACATCCTTCATCCTCCTCCTGTTCATTGGCTCATCATCTTGTTGCTGGCAGAGCACTGCTTTCCTCCTGAGGGTTTCCTCATACCTCCTTGTTTTTGTTTCAAAGTTCACTTTTTAGCTTCTAAGGCCCGGCTTCTGCAGATGCTTTCACTTGAGAATAGTTTGATTAGGATAAACGAGTGTAAGCTGAAGCATCTGTGCCAACATTTTGGTGCCAGTGTAATTAGTCTTACAGTGCACCTGGTTCAGCCATCAGCTGCAAGAAGTTGGGGTTAAAATGGCATTTAATTTGTTAACAACATTCAGCTGGAGGGGATGGGACAACAACTTGTTAACTTTGTTAACAGCTATCTTGGAGGGGATGGGACCTCTTCAATATTAGAAAAAGTGCAAATATAAAAATTGCTACTGCTTTAAAAGTTGTTTATAAGCAAGGTTGTGTTTATTTACTGAGCTCTGGTCCTAATCTTTTTTTTTCTGAAAGCAGTAAGAACTGTGGAGAATGCTTTCATTTATTTTCCTTGAGGAGGGACCAACACAGGTCTCCAGGACTGGGAGTTTTGGGGGTTTTTTAAAGCCATACATATATGTGTATGTATCTATTTGGATATATATATAAGACCACATATATATACTTATATATATTAAACTACTTTACATGAAAAATGACAGCAGTCATAAAATTTGATTTTCAGACATCAACCATTACTTTCTCAGCTTCTCAACAAATTTTTTTAAATGTAGCTCATGCTTGTACTTCATTGCTGTCCTTGTTATAACAAGAAATTAGTGTGACTGCTCTATGAGGGTTGGGGTTTTTTTTTCAGTGTAGAAGTCCTGAATTTCTTTTGTCCAGATACACTATGTATCAGTCTTCACAGGTTCCTGGGGAAGATACAGGAGCACCTCTCACTGCCTTTGGGAATAGTAGAAAAGTATTGGGTTTTGCATTACAAACCCTATGCTTCTGATTAATACTGATTTTCTGGGAAATCAGGTTATCCACATGAGATAATACAGGGAGAAATCCTGACTTATAATTAAGACTGTGATAGGACACAGCAGGCACTCTGTTAACTTGATTCCTGCATCCTGAATGTGCAGGTGGAAGGGATATTGTACTGGTTTCGTTAAGTTTGTACATATCAAAGAGATGTCAATCAGTTTCAAAAAGCACTTCAGTGCAGATTTGTCTATGGATTTTGGTGGCAGGATGGTGCTGAGGCTAAAAGTTTAAGTAAATAGTGAGAAGTTGAGGTCTATATGAAATGTAACAAAACAAAGTAACCCGGGGTATGAGCACTTGTTCTTAGAAGGATAAGCTGACCTTTAAATGCTCCTCAACACACAAAGGTCTGACATCTGGAAATAAAGACTGTACCTGTGACAGGGACAAGTTAACCTTTGATCCATCTAGATGAACAGTATAGAAGTGCTGTCAATCATGACAACAGTACCCTTGAAGTTTCCTATCTCAACTAGAATTCTAACAACATACCCAATTTAACACAGAAACCACCTTGGGAGGCTCTAATGAACAATCTGCCTGCGTTCTTTTGAGAGCAGAAAGAGTAAAGAATTCTTTACATGTTGAACAAGATGACTTCTGATTTAGAATGGGAATATGGATGGCTGGCTCCTCATGGATATGGGATGCCTCAACTGCCTGTGAGAGAATATCTTACACAGACATGTGCTGAATCGATCCCATGGCGGTGTTCTGTATCCCAGCTGAGACACTCACAGTCCTGGCACCTTAGGAATTGCATAAATTCATGACAGTCTGGGACAAGCAGGCATTTGGGATATCTGAACATTCTTAGTCTTGTGGAGGATTATAACCCTTCTTGTGTGAGTCTCAGCGAGAGCTTTGCTGTGGCTCAGCTCAGAACCAGCTCCAGTTCTAGGGGGAAAAAAGGTGGTGAAAGATTGTTGTCTGGACCATAGATTAAAAGTTGAATCACTGGGTACTGTCTTTCTGCTCTAGTGGGCTGGACTCCCATTTTCTGTAGATCATTCCTTCAGCTTACCTCGAGTTATGGATGACTAACACCACCATGGAACCTGCAATAGCAGCTCTCCGAGGCTAACACTGAAGAACTTTAAGGTATGAAGATAAACACAGCTTTCCTCACCGCCTCTGCAAAGGAGAGCTGTTTGTACGTAACAGTCACTTAGAAAGGAAAGTTACAGTGAAAAAATACTGAATGTATATTCAGTAAATTGAATTACTTACATTTGAGAGGAAAACCTAAGTAACAGGGAAAGCAGAAAGATTTTTATTTTAACTGGAGAAGTGCATGAGTTTATTAGGACTAAAAGCAACTCTTTTTTTTTAAATCCAGCTAAAATTATTTATATAAATAGGCTGTAATAAGCTATTCTAGGTATAATGTAAAAGGGATTTAAAGGCAGAATGTTACAGAGACAGAAAGCTGGAGATACAAAGATAACTAATTCTTCAAATATATTAAATGCAAGAAGGCTACACGTGGCTTTCTTTGGTGTATTGATTCTTGTACTTGATCTTGCATTGACTGAGCTGAACACTTTAACACAGAAAGTATTTTACAGTTGAAGGCATATCCTCAAACAGACAGGTTCTGCACAAATGCATGTAAACTGGACTTAAAACCAGAGAGTTCTAAAAAAGAACAAAGACCCTGGCGCATATTTTGGCTTTATCTACAGTGGCTAAATATCTCAGTGTTCTCCGTAAGTGTGCAAAATGGTGCATGCAATACCACATCAGCAATCAGAGTAAGAGCAGCAGGAAAGTGCCACTTCATTGCATGTGCCTGGTCCTGGTTATTTTGTACAGGGCGTGTACCAACACAAAATACAAATCTTTGTCAAAAGGCACTGATCTACTTCCAGGGGGAGGCAGAGTAAAAAAAAAAAAAAGTCAGTTCAGATGGCTTAGTGGGATGCTTGTTCAGAAGAGAGGTGACCTTTGTGAGGCAGATTCCTCAGTGTGATACCTCTTAAGTGGGGGACATTATCCCAGTGGCTTCTGAAAACTTTGCTTAATTCTAGTGGATTTTGTAATGCTGTCAAGGACTCTTAACAGCATTTGGGTACAGTGAAATATTTGCCTATCCAAACCCCAGTAGACTTGCATGATCTAATACATAAATCACTCTAGATGGAAATTACACCATGGAGATCAACACCATGAAGGTATCAAGAGGATATTCAAACGGAATATTCTCCTCAGCTTTGTTGTGCTTTGCACTTAGCACCTTCCCTCTCAGGAACTCAAAGCTCTCAGTCTGCTAATACTAGTGAATTTAGCCTCACAACATGCAGTGAGGTAGGTAAGTTTACCCCCATTTTGCAGCTGGCAAAACTGAGGCAGAACTCTGAAGTGACTTGCAACTTGTCAGTGGCAAAACCAGGAATATGTTTGCAGAAGTCCAGACCCCAGACCTCTGTCCAATTTAAGTCCCTCCCTACTACCACAAAGCAAGCAATACATGCAACCTTTACTCCTCCTCCTGCTGCCGTAGTCCTGCTGACACAGAGAAAGTTTGTCCTGATTGGATTCCCGCTTTCTTTGGCAAAAAGCACCTGGTCCTGTCAAAGTGCTGTATTATGCTCTTTGCAGAGGCATTTCTTCTGAGGCATGATAGAAAAGCCATGGTTTCCCCATGGCAGGGAGACTGTACAGGTCCAAACAGAGTCTTATTTCTTGCAGAAGACCTGCTGCTTGGCATTCTTCACCCGTTGTTCCTCCTTCAGGTTCTTCTGCCGCACATGTTTGCTGGAGATGGTTTCCACGTGTTCCGAGGGAAACCAGCCTCTCTCCCGGTCTGAGAGTTTTACTCCTTCTATCCATCCTGTGGTGTGAGGAAAAGCACAACATGAGGCAAAAGTCATGTGATTTTTTCACTGTTTCCCAAAAAAAAGTCCTCTCCAAAAAGAACCTAAGAGCAAAGGAAAAGATCCCCTTTCAGCTTCCAAATGAAGAATCTCTTTGTCCTCTTAATCCAACAATTTAAGACAGGAATTGTTCGTTCTGCTCACCATCGTTGCTGTACTGCATAACCATGATGATATCTGCCTTCTCCAAAGCCAGCTCATCATTTTCCCGAGCCTTGTAAGTCTTTATGCATTGAACCTGTGGTGCATCTGAAGGGGAGGAAAGATCATACTGAAATACTGGAAAGCAACAGTAAACCTGTGGGCATCAGCTGCACAGGAGGTGAATAAGGAGCCATCCAAAGAAAAAGCAGAGGTGTGGAAGGGACACTAAAGGTCCTCATCTAAAATGAGGAGTTGAAATAGGTAAAGTAACTGGCAGAACCTGGCACTGAGGGAAAGCCCATGAGTATCTTCTTTATCTACAAAACCCCAAGCATTCTGCGGTGGAATCGTTCTGGGATGTTCCACCTCACAGTGCCTGTGACTCCTGCGAGCCTGCCCACCCCCAGTGCTGCAGCAGCAGAGCAGTCTCACCAGGGCATTCCAGGAGATCCAGTTCTCCCCGTGGAGGAGCCAAAGCAGAGATCCACCTCAGCTTCTCACTGCTGGAAAACAGCACAGGATAAGTGTCAGCATTCAGTGTGAGGGACGGCAGTCTGGTGACTGAAATGGGGGTGGGGGGTGTGTTCGTTCACACAAAGGGAAGCAGGGAAAGGAGGTGGGAAAAGGCAAAAATTCCCATTTTTGGAGGCTGATGGAGAGGAGGAAGGTGGTTCATAAAGAAATAGTTATAGCAAGAGGATATTTTTCAAGACTTCTGCTCAGCAGCTGCATTTGGTATTTCAGCGTTTGGGTAGCTGAGGGACAACCATCAGGCTCCTAGGAGGTGTCTGGTCATGGTAATGGGATATATCAAGGGTAAACTTGAGCTCTTACTGTGTCTCTGTCCGAAACAAGAACTCCACCCTCTTTCCCTGGTAATTCTGAAGTAGAAAGAGACGGAACACATTTTTGTTTGCCCCGTGGAGTTTCATCTCACACTTCTCCCCACGCACATCTGAGAAAGCAGCGTGGTCAAACACAACGAAACGTCCACCCCTACAGGTGAAGAAGAGGAACAAAACAAGGTGTGAGTTTTAAGGTGATGAGGGTTGCAGAGTGAGTCCATGTTGTCTGCTGATGTCAGGAAAGCAAAAAGCTTTTAATGAGGCTTCATCTGCTTCAGACATTCTAAGCATTGGTCTTGTTAGAAGGCCAGAGAAGAGAGAGAAGGGATTTAATGAAAATGGTAGAAATACTAAGCTTGTCAGAATTTTATTTGGTAGCTTACAGCTGAAAAACAAACCCACCACCCCCAAAAGCCCAACACAACCAACCAACAACTCTCTTGACAAACCAGTGATTTGCACATTCACTAGATGCCATACTGTCCTTCAGGAAGAAATTATTTACCAAGTAAAACTAGAAGAAATTGTTATTATTCAAGTGTTTCATGCTACAGAGATGCAAAGGCAGAATAGAAGTGTTCTGCTAGGGACCACAGGATATCCTTTTATATTATCATATGTAATTAGGGAATATCAATTTCCACATACTTGCATGATACTCACATCAAGTCGGGACAGGAGAGTGACTTGACAAAGGCTGCCACTTGCTGGCAGGCAGAGGGAAAGGACTCTGTCACCAAAGCACAGACCCCGAAAGAGACAGGTATTTTAGAAGGGGCAGCAAGAATTGTGTTGAAGCACTCACTCCTTGGGCCGAGACAGGAGCAGACAGTCATTGAAAAGGTGCAGGTAGATGGGCCGGGTGGTGACTTTCCATTTTGGACTTAGGTTGTTGAAGTCCAGTGCTGTCAACTCACCACGCTTCACAAGTCGCCTCGACTGTGAGATGAGTGGGAATATCTGCAAGACCAAAATAAATATTTACATACAAGAAAACAAGTCCCTGGGAGTTTTGGATTTGCATTTTTGCCTTTCTCTTGAGGAACTGTGATTTCAGTTCTCCAGCTGGAGAAGTGTAAGTCCTGGTAGGCACCTTCGTCTGAAGGCTGGCATGAATGATTGGGCAAGGGAAGCATTGATGAAGAGCTGGCCTGTGTATGATGTTCTGGTTCAACAGCTCTGTGCATACTGGAGAGGAGAGAACAAAAAGTGGCTTTGTGGGGAAAGACAGAAAATCCATTAGACCAGAGGAAGGCTGAGGGAATGGATAAGCTCACCTTACACTCAAATTCAATCTTCTGGCTGAGGTAGATCAGCTCTTCAGTGCTCTTCATGCGCTGGACATTTTCATTGCAATCCTTGATGAGCTGCAGAGGAAAAGAGATGTTCAGTGAGGTGGGGCAGAACTGCCTGGTAGGATCAGTACTACTCCCAGGAACCCCTCAGGAGTCACTATAAGTGACAATTCCTTAGGCATTCTCCTGCGAAAAAGGTATATATTACAATCAGAGAATATTCTGAGTTGGAAGGGACCCACAGGGATCACTGAGTCCAACTCTTGGCCCTGCACAGGACACCCCAACAATCCCACTCTGTGCCTGAGAGCCTTGTCCAAATACTCCTTGAGCTCTGTCAGCCTCGGGGCTGTGCCCATTCCCTGGGGAGACTGTTCAGTGCCCAGCACCCTCTGGGGGCAGAAACTTTTCCTAAAATCCACCCTAACCTTCACCTGACACAGCTCCAGCCGTTCCCTGGGTCCTGTCCCTGTCACAGAGAGCAGAGATCAGGGCCTGCCCCTCCTCTTCCCCTCGTGAGGAAGCTGCAAAACTGTTGGGAGCTCTGACCTCAGTCTCCTCCAGCTGAACAGACCAAGAGCCCTCAGCCACTCCTTGTGTGGCTTCACCTCCAGGCCCTTCACCATCCTGGTGGCCCTCCTTTGGAAGGTCAAAAATCATCACTAGACAGAACAATCCACCTTATGAGGCTGTACAAATTTTAGTTAACACGTCGCAGAAGACTTTAACTCTTGCCTCTATAGTAAACAGGATAAGAGGAAGGGATGCTGTAGAGTAATGTTGTGGGTTTTTCTAAGGCAAGATTTTCTTGCAGGGGCAAGGGTGGGAGTTGATGATTAATTAGAGACAAAGGTAAGGCTGCAGAAAGGGTTGGCAGCTTTACCTTTTCAAGTGCATCATAGGCCTGCGTTGCTTGTACTTCCTCCTCAGACCCAGGCCGAGTTCTTTTCAGGATATTCTGTGTGAGAAAAGATGGTATTCATGAAGCAAACAGGAAAAGGTGGACATAAGCACCACTGTAGGGGACATATGGAGACAAGGACAAAAATTTGAGATGTAGAATGTCACTGATAAGTCACACTGGCCAGGACATTCTTGAAAATCTAAATTGTATTAATCATCACATTGAAGTTACATGGCATAGGAAGCAACCACTAGCTAAAGCACAAATGGGTTCGTGAACAGAAGAGGCTCAAATAATCAAAAAGAAGAACTTCATAGAAAGAGCTCACAATTAATTCATTAGGGACTGGCTGGCTCCCTGTCTGGAAGGCTCCTTATTAGTCAATGTTGCAGGCAGAGTAGAGACAGGCTGCCTCCTAAAGGGCAGCCAAGGAGCCCTTGCTTTGTTTTCCTAGCAGGAAGCAAGAAAAGTTCAATAAAATGTAAATCAGCATATTCTGAGAAGACTCCATAAATTCTTTACTGGAGTACAATTAAAGTAGTGTCACAACAAAGTCCTTAAAGATACACAAACAGCATTGCCTCACGCAGTGCCATGTCCAGTCATTTCCTGAACCCCTCCAGGGATGGTGACTCCATCATGTCCCTGCAGCCCCTTCCCATGCCTGCCCATCCTTTCTGTGAAGAAATTCTTCCTGGTGTTCAACCTGAACCTTCCCTGGCACAGCTTGAGGCCATTTCCTCTTTTCCTGTCCCTGTTCCCTGGGAGCAGAGCCCAACCCCCAGCTGACTGCACCCTCCTGTCAGGGAATTGTAGAAAGTGAGAAGATCCCCCCTGAGCCTTCTTTCCTCCAAGCTGAGCCCTCCCAGCTTCCCCTAGACACAGCTTGAGGGAAACTTGAGGGAAAGCAGAGAATCACCACAGTTACCTGTAGGAGGAGCTTGAGTCGAGTGATGCGCTGGAAGGGGAGGATGAGGAAGGATTTAAGCGAGAGGCGCTGGCATACTGGATCACTTTCCAGTCTCTCCAGGACTTGCTGGAACCCTGCATTTCCATTTCTGTGGCAGTGGCAAAGAAAAAGAAACATCCAGGCATCGGAGTAAATATAGGACCTTCCTAGTATCAGATTTCAGGGAATGTTGGAATACTGCCAAAAGTCAGGTTTTGTCCCTGGGGCAAGACATGTCAAGAAACTGCACCACTCTGCTGCTGAAGAGCACGTATGGGTTTCTAACAGCTCCAGGATGGCAGTACAGCTGTTATTATCTATTTCCTCTATCCACAGCCCTCTGGAGTAACAGGCAGAAGTAACATCTACATTTCAACTCCCTTTATCGGTGGTCCTCCTTTCATGGGGACAGTGGTGGTTCACACTCTGGTTCTTGGTGGTCTGAAAACCAGAGACTGAAAACCATTACCCAGGATGGTTATTTTTGCTCTCTTCAGTAGAGGGCAGACAGAGAACAGCCTGCAACAAGATCAATCCTATGGGAGAGAAGCCTGCAGGAGCTCTGTCCTGCTGTCCCAAATGCCACTGGATTGCGGAAGGTTCTTCTGAGGGCGTAGCGAGAGCACTGCTCAACAGCCCATTCCTGCAGCATTCCCCAGTGTTTGAAAGAGTCACTATTCAAGGAAGTAAGGGGGAGAAGGGTACAATAAATGAGGAAAACTTACAATAACCTCTGGAAGGTTTGCTCCTGATAGGTCTGGTTTGTCACATATGGCAGATACACCCTGCGGAAGTCGGGGGCGTGTTTCAGAGCCACATCACACACATGGAAGGTGAACATGTTCTCTTCAAATTTCTCCTCCAAGTCGAAGAGGAAACTGCAGCAATTGGATATGGTGCCATAAAAGAGAGGGAAATATCAGTGTCATTTAGTCCTCTAAGATTGTGACAGGCCACAGATAAGCACAAGACAGCTCTTTAGGTCTAGAGAGTGTAATGTCTGGACAAATAGCAATATAGAGGCTTGGTATCAGCAAGGAAAAGCAGAGGCAAAAAACCTCTGTTCTTGAGAGGTCATGCTTCTAAAGGCATGGTCAGGAAACAGCTGGAAACCAAGACCTCACCAGAATAATCCCACTGGTAGAAATGGAAAAGGTAGCAGCAAAGCTTACCAGCTTAGTGATTTATGTAGCCAAGTCTTGCAAGAGGAAAAGCAGAACAGAATCCTGTAACATACAGGATTCCTTGCATGTGGGGTCATGTCCACATTTCACGACTTACACACAATTGATTCACGTTAGTTCCTGTCAAGTGATGGTTGTAACTCACTTTTTTTCCCTTTTTGCCCCCGCCTTTTCATCAGGGTTCATGCAGCTGCCCCTTTTGTCTTGTATTTGGCAGGAGGTGGTTTGGGTTGGGGTCTAGTTAGTCAAGTTTAATTGTAGCTGAAACCAATGGCACAAGGCCACATTACCATTTGGAACATTTTGATATCCTGCACTGAGCTCTGTGCACAACTGAGCCATAATATCTGGGATTTAACAGAATTTACATTGCCCTGTCACCTAAAAAGGCAAATATTCCTTTCCAGGCAGTTTTGGCGTGTCATCACAAAGTGTTGTATCTGCCTTGAAGGGCAGAGAAAATGCAGAAGAGGAGTGAGAAATGTTCCTGATGGAAGCCCCACATGCCTGTTAGTCCTGGAAGCAAAGGGCCACATCTCACCTGGCGCTGACATCGCGCACATCGGACAGGCGGGAGAAGAGCCACTGGCGCTCCTGGTTGGTGAGCATGGCCTGCAGCTCCACTGAGCGCTGGAAGTGATCCACTGCCACGTTCAAACTGCGCAGGTAGGAAGCCTCAGATATTATCAACTCAAACTTGGCCTTGGAGAGAAAACAAGGGAGCACAGCATCAGTAGACTGCACAAGGCTGTGAGGAATCTTACGGAGAGGAGATGGGGCAAAGCAGGGAATCCTCCCGGCACATGATGCAAGTAGTGTGTAATTACAGAAGAGAGGCTTTAGAAATGAAGGGCAAGCATGCTATTATAGACTTTCTGTCTAAGTTTTTCTTTAGAAAACAGACTTGTGGTATGACTTAAAAATAGCTACTTGCTCTCATTTTGCTTTTTATTTCCCCTCAACATCACTTTCACAAGGTTCCCCATTTTACAAGTCCAGCATCTGCACAACCCACATTTTCCTCCTTCATCATGTTTCCCATGCTGTTGTTTTCACCTCTTTCTCTGGGTCCTCCTGTCTACTTCTCAGTTCCTCTCATTTTCCTCACCCAGTTTCTCTGTACCATTTTGCCACATGGATACATCTCCTTGTCTCCTCTCAGCCCTGCAGCTCACACAGGTCAATTTGCTAAACTCACACTCTACCACAGAAAATACAATTTACTGTGGTTT
The DNA here is from genome assembly GCA_013397895.1 of Origma solitaria. Lineage (NCBI taxonomy): Eukaryota > Metazoa > Chordata > Aves > Passeriformes > Acanthizidae > Origma > Origma solitaria. The sequence continues at coordinate 519,268 of VZRL01001803.1, forward strand.
TATTAGCATCTCTCACAAGCTCATGTGTGGGAGAATATGCTGCAAGTCTTCTACTTTTATATGCTCTTTTGCATTGAGCATACCCAAAACTCTTTGCCTTGTTCCCCCTTCCCCATGTCTGTTTTCATGGAATTCCTGATATGATGCAGTCTGTCCTTCAGTGCTGCTTTTCTCTACAATTCAGTACTTCAGCACTGCTCTACTTCACACCCCACGCTGCTGCCAGGGGTAGAAGTGACCTCTGCTTCGACCACCTGCATTCCCACATCACAGTTTTTGCTCTCTGCTTTGACCTCTCTTCCGGAGACTCTTTTTTGACTACAGGCCACCCATTTACCGTGTCACATCTGTCCCTTACCTCTTGCAGCCTTTGCTCCTCACGGGACATGTTGAGCAGCGCTCTGCTGCCCCGTATCATGGGGATGTCCTGCCAGAGGGATGCATTAGAGGAGACCGACAGACGTTGCAAATATGAGTCCTGGGGAGACAACACTTTCCTCCGTAGCCTCGGGGAACTTGGGAAGCTTGACTCTATATCCTCTGGATAGTCCACTCTCTTCTGGCTTTGGATGGCCTTGTTCAGAACCACATCACTATACTCTTGATACAGCAATCTTGCTGTGAAGAAAGACACATACATTTACCTTTTCTGTAGTAGCAGCTCACCCTCTGCTTCAACCTGGAGAAAACGCTGTCTCTGATTGGGACAGCCAAATTCAGGCAATGCTCCCCAGCTGCCTGAGTGTACTGCAGGACTCCAGCTGCTTTCCCTGCTCTCTAACACTCCATCCTCACCACCATGTGGCAGGAGTCACTCTCCTTTGAGCTCACTGCACAGGTGAGAGATGATGGAGGAGAGGAGGTTGCCACAGCAGCCCAGGCAGGAGGTACTTACAGGAATTGATCAGTTTGGAGTGCCGGCGCTTGAAGTTCTCTGTTGTGTCTGCAGGTTTCTTCTCTCTGCCAGGGAATAAGGATTTCAAAACACAGTGCCAGAGATGGTTTATTCAAACCTTAAAAACTGATCTGTGACAACAGGGACCTCTCCCTTCCCAACAAGCTCCAGCTCCACAAGCCTTACTTGACACAAAGGGCAAAGTTTGGCGTAATGGAAAGGCTGTCCTGAAGGCACAGAAATCGTTCTGTTGCAGTGGGGTCATCTTCAAGAGAGCACAGACTGAAACACAGGCCTAGGGCGTTTATAGTTTTCTACTCCTTATCATCATCATCTTTGGTAACTCAGAAACAATGGAGGTGTCTGTGCTGCACAGGAATGGGGGCAAATTCTAAGGGTCTTTGAGAGACTCACCGCATTATAACCGTTTCTGAGCTGACTGGCGGTTCCCTGTGTGCCTTGTGAGCTTCTTCCTCTGAAGGAACAGAAGAAACATCTGCATAGAAGACAATTGGAAAGTAAACATATCAGTCCAATTTTAGAGTCAACCTACAATCCAAATGATACTCAGATACCACTTACCTATACCCCACCTAAGTGGCAGTTTTGAGTTGAAGTACAGGTGCCCTTGTGACATTTATGTCTGGGTCAGAAACATTCTAGTTTTAATAATCCTTGACATTACTTACTTGACATTACTTTACATCTGTTAGCCACATTTACTCTTCACACAAAGAAAAAGGCTGACATTTTAGGCAATGACAGTAACTCTAGGAGCTTTCCCTCTCCAGTTATCCAAGCAAAGACACTGCCTGTGTGCCCTATTTGGGCCAGGCATCAGGAGATCAGTGGTGCCAAAGTGTAAGAATGGAGAAAGCCTTTTGATTTGTGAGGGATTTAATCAAATAAGGTGTGAAGAAATTCTAAATCTAGAATAATTGGGAGCAGAAAAAGGAAGAAAGCCCAAAGACTGAACTGCAGTTACGGATAAGGGGAAAGACAGTACTGTTGCCTTGAATGTTTTAAAATTTGGAACCAAGAATTTACAGGTCAAACATATGAACAAATCTTGATTTAAGTTCTGCCAAACCTTTTACACCCCTCCACACCCCCCTCCTTTTTCTCTGAGCCAAAAATCCAGCATGTTGCAGAGCTTCAAAAATAAACTAAAGTAAGAGCTGAAAAGAAACAATCATTTAAAGTTCATGTAAGATATAGTAAAGAACAGGCATACATCCTGTTGAATGAGCTGCATAACATAAGATGCATGTTTTCCACTTGTGACATCAGTGATTGGACTTCTGTGCAAGCTGAGACCTTGGGTTTGACAAATTTGTATTCTTATCTGTACTCCCAAACCCTGTGCTCACATGAAAATCATCTTTTTTAGAAGGTCAAGTGGGAACCTAAAAGTGCCAGCTGCAAAATAAGGGGAGGCAGCAAATAAACAAGTGAGAAGAGATATGGGCTATTGAAGGTGTGTGCATGGCTCTTCCTTACTGCCTCAGGGTTCCATGAAATAAGTTCATTGTTGCAGGTGACCATGTGGAATGGGGGGACTGAGCCCCAGAGTGCATCCATACTCAAGGGAACAAGCGGGACGCACAGGGCAGCAGAGAGGAGGGAGGGGACAGCTGGAAACGGAAGCTTGGGGCAGGACAGCAGGGGGCTATAGGGCTGGAGCAAGGAATATCACCAGAAAAGCACAAGAGCCATGCTAAGCTCTCAGCTCTCATGCGTCTCCACCACACTGTCTATTTAATTTAATCCTATGTTTTGGTAACTGCACTAAGTTGGAGGGGGGAAGGAGGAGAGAAATGGAAGAGAGGACTCACGCTGCAAAATGTCTGGTGGTACTGACATCCTCTTCACCCCCTGACGGTGCCAGTCCTTGGTTTTTACTCGGCTTTTAATGGGGTTTTCTTGATTGGCTGCTGGCTCCTGCACAACTACCCCAACCTTTTTTTTGTCTGGCCAACTTGATGATTTTTCCAAGGGAGCATGTTTGGCCATTTCTTCCTTTGGCTGATGCTTTCCTCCTTCCAGCCTTTGCCTGACCCTCCTCTCACCTTCTGCTTTCTCTGTGACTGCCAGTGGAGCCTGGACGTTTGTGTCCACAGCAAAGCTGCCTGTGGGCTGCTCCCATTGCAGCTCCTCATCCTGGCAGGTTATTCTGGTGGTCGGCGGCGATGGAGGGCTGAGCCGGAGGAAGTGCATTGGATTGCTGAATGCAAGCATTGGAGGGAGCTCTGCAGAGTCTCTCCTCTTGGAGTCTGGGGATGTTATCAAGCCTTCCAATGAGGGCCAAGAGGGCTGGTCAGGTGAGGATTTTCCACTCTCTATATGCATGTGGTGGTCTGCTGTTTCAGGGCTGGTGTCAGAGCAGCCAGCCAACATTTCGTTTCCAAGAGCTGAGAAACTTTTGGTCAGCAAACTGACCCCTGAGTCATCAGAAGTCTCTGTATCATGGGGACCTGAGTCACCAAGATCCCACTCTCCACTGACTGGAGCCAGGTCATCTCTCTCTGCTAGACTTTCTCCATCAGAAGCAGAGGCCACGGAGTTGGAATCAGACACAGAGGTGGCAGTCCGGAGAGGATGGCTTAGAGCAGGGTGAACAGCTCCCACTTTATCACCATCCATCCCACAGCTGAGGGGGGGCCTGGAGTGTGGTCCAGGAGCCAGTGGCTGGTAACCTTCGAGGGCTGGAGGTGGAACAAGGTGATTTGCATGGAGTGCAGGGGCCTGAGTTTGCCTGGGCCTTTGGATGTGGGAAGGAGGATGAGGAAGCTGTTTGGCATCAGGCTCAGACACCAGAGGTAGGCTTGAGTGGGACACAGGGGACAGAGGTTGTCCTTGCTGGTTCACAGCAAGGACCGTATCGTCTTCGGAGGGCCAAGTTAGGGTGCTCAGGACACTGGAAATTCTGGATCCAGGCTCTCTTTGGTATAAACTGCAGTCAGACTCATCAAAAAAAGGCCCTTGTTGTGCTTTATGATCCACATTTGTTCCCATTTCTTTTCCTTGGATAATGGCACTTTTTTCAGGGGAGTTTTGCTGAATTGTCTCTGGGTGGCTCAGGGGAGTGGAAGTCCTTCCTGGTGTTTGGGATGGTTCCAGAGGCCCTGCAATACTAGCCACAGACCTCCTATCCCCAGGAAGGCTCCCTTCTAGAGAAGGAGAGCTTGTGGACATTACAGAGAAAGAGGATGGCCCACTAAGGTCTTCATGAGAGCCTTCCTCAGAAGTAAGGAGCTCATGGGAAGTCTTGGCCTCCCCTGCACCTGTCCTTAAAACAGCAGTTTCTGCTGGTGTTGGGTCCCACCCTCGTGCAGGAGCAGCTTGGGTGGGTGGCTTCCCTGTGGACTCTGGCAGCTGGCTCAGGCTGGTGCCAGGACAGTGCTCGGGGGTCACAGAGCCTTTTCTGGCACCTTCTTGCTCTGGGACAGATGCTGAAGTCGCTGAGGTGAGCTCTGAGGGTGAAGCTGGAATGAAGTCCCAAAGCTCAGCTTTCCCTGTAATGGGATGAAGATCTGTGGGATCAGGTGGCTCCAAGTTACTGCTACCAGAGGAAGGATGTGCTGGAACAGGAGCCTCTGGGTTCTCTGCCCTAGAAGGGGCTGCTACTCCTTCACAGAGTGGTGCCTCTCTTTTATCAATTCTCTGGACAGCTTTTCCATGACCATCACTGTGCTCATTCTCCCTGCCCAGCCGTGTCTTATCATCCCAGTGAGCTTCTCCAATATCCTGAGCACCGATGGAAAAGCGGCCAGAATCCTCTAGGTCTCCTGCCTGCTCAGAGACGTGGCATGTGTGTGGACTTTCACCCCCTGGCTTCAGGTGATTTGAGGACAGAGGGCTGACAGCAGGTGGCTGACATCCAGAAGCAGCTTCTGTGACATGAGCTTTCAGCAGCACCTCCTCACCAGGATGCTGATCCACAGAGACAGGTTCCCCAGGAGGAAATGCTTGCTCTGACAAGGAAACATACTCCAAATCACACACATCCACATGATGCCTGGGAACAGAAAGTATCTCTGACCCAAAAGCTGATGACAGGGCCTCTAGTTTGAGCTCTTCCCTCTGCAGTTGTTCCTGCTCATTTTGTTCCTTGTTTTTCTGATCTTTGGGTTCCAAAGATTTTCCTTCTTCCGGCAGATTCTGCTCTTTGCACTCTTTCTCCTCCTCTTCCTGCTGAAGTTCAGACACTGCCTCCTCCCGAGCTGGCTCCTTATGCTGTGAAGCATTCACTTCCTCCATCCTTTCAGCCGTACTGTTTCCCTGGAAAGTGCTCTCTGCTGAAGGGGCAGGCCTGCCCTCAGCTTTTCTGTCATCATCATCTTCTAGATGAAGGCATCTGGAAGCAGATGAGTTCTCTTTAGGAACCATTCCCTGGTCTTTGACCGTGCTGGTATTCCTTGTCTCACCAGCTGAGGCGTTTCCTTCTGCTTGTAGTGAGCTCATTTGGCTGTCACGTGTTAAGGTGGAAGACAGCTGATGGGAAGAGAAAGATTCTGTACTCTCTTCCAAACCCTGGGGTGCTCTTAAGCTTTCCTGAACATCAGAAGTGTAAGGTTTAGCTGTGTCTTTCACTGCTCCCTCTGAGGCAGGCTGTTCATCAGGTGCTGGTGCCAACTTTTTGGTGCTTTGCTCCTTTTCTGCACCAGCATCAACCTCCTGCAAAGAATCCTTGCAGATGTTATCCAGAAAGGGTTCAGCCTTATAATGCCCCTCTGAAACAGTTTTACACACCAAAAAGCACTTAGGTGTCTCTCTCTGAGAGGACATGGCGTCAGCCAAAGGGGATTTTGGTTGCTGGGCCTGAGGGTCTGAGCCATGAGAAGCCAGTTCTGCCTGGCACTGAGCAAACTCAGTGCTGAGGTTCACAGCCTGCAGGACGGGGCTGCCAGGGGCTGACTCAGCCTGCACTGTGCAGTGAGAGGAAGGGTCCTGGTTGCTGTCCAGGCCAACCAGTCCCAACTGCCTAAGTTTCAGAAGATAATCCAGCCCACCCTCCTCTAAAAGCATTTCTCCTTCCAGTTCTGAGAGTCCCTTTTGAGGCTCTGTATCCCCTTGGCCTTGTTCCAGTCCTGCTGGCACTTTTTGCACAGAGTTAGAGGGTCTGCCCAGCATGTCTGCTGCTTTCCCTGGAGCAGAAAGGCAGTCCTTGGGCGTGCTGAGCTCTGTTTCTTTTGCAGAGTTAGACGGGCTGGTGCTCATTTTGGCTGCTGTATGAGTGGCATGATGCTCTCCTTCCACTGCTGAAGAATCCCAGGCGTCCCCAGTGGTGCTGCTGGCTCCTGGGGGAGTGGTACCTCCCTCACTGGTTTCTTCAGACTCCATCAGTGACACATCCTGCTAAAGAAAAATGTATTTTTCTGTTACTACTTCAGAATGATACGATGGATCTAATTCACTGCTTCTACTGCAGCTGATAAAAAACAACAAAAAAAAAACCTAACACCGTGTACCAAGTAGGTGATAAGAGCTGGGAAACAAACACAAAGACTGAGAGTAGCAAAAACCAGATGTAAGCTTGCAGTATGAGAGCAACACCAAAATAAACCCACTGGTGTCTTTTTTATTTCACGTGCAAATGCAGAAAGTGACTTTGGACAGAGCTGAGCTCTCTGCAATGGCTGCAGGGCAATTTAGGAAAATTGGTGGCCATGGCTGGTTATCTCAGACCCAAAAGGGGATAATAGAAGGCATCCAGAGAACAAGAAAATTATCAAAAATCTCCATTAATTTTCATGGGCCATGGTGGACAAATACTCCTGACCTCTTCTAGCTGAGTTTTAAAGTTCTCTTTGATTTTTACCTATTCTTTGGAGCTGGATGGCTCTCTTCACAAATCTCTGTGTAGGTCTGGACCTTATTGCAAATGATCACAGAAATTACCAACACAGAGGTAAGAATTTGATTAACAGGTAGCTAGGACATGACACAAGACACGAGATATTTGAAGGCTGTAAACCACATGGGTTGAGAGGAGTAGCACCGGTGTGCGTGGACTAATCTACACACTATAAAGAGAGACTACATCATCATTTAGTCTACACTTTTAGGGAGGGGGAAAGAAAAACAAAAAAAAAAAAAAGCAAGCCATCTCAGGATTGTTGGACAGCTTCCCAAAGGATATAGTGGAATTTCCCATCCACTATTGCATTTGAAGTTCAGACATGACAAAGCACTAGGGAATGCACATTTGGGATATGTCTGTGAAAAGGACAGAAGAATCTGATTCACCACTTTTATCTTTCTTGTTTCTACAATCCCTACCTGAAAAAAAAAACCTGAGAAAGAGATAAGCCTTTGTGGCTCCCTCCCTTTTCTTCCATGGTGATTTCCTTGTGCTAGAGTGGCTCTATAGTCACAAGTACCAACTTCTGATCCCACACAGAAAGTAAAAGCAGTAAGGGCATAATTACATCTTTACATCGGAACTAATTGTCCCAGTTTGCTCCATGGCCAGGGCACGCCTGGCCTGAAAGCTGTTTTAGCTTCTATTTTCCCCTACGTCAAGTGAAACAAAACACCTGCTCTGAAGGCAAGGAGCACATGCTCTGGGGTTAGAACTGAAGCATTTTATATACCTTCATCGTGGGTGTTGTCATCACACAATCATAGAATAGTTTGGCTTGGAAGGGGCATTAAAGATCATCCAGTTCCACCCCCTGCCATGGGTACGGATACCTTTCACTATCCCAGGTTGCTCAGAGCCCCATCCAGCCTGGCCTTGGACACTTTCAGGGATGGGGGAGCCACAGCTGCTCTGGGCACCTGTGCCAGTACCTTGCCACCTTCATATTAAAGAATTTCTTCCCAATATCAAATCTAAATCTCTCCTCTTTCAGTTTAAAACAGATCCCCCTTGTCCTATTACCACCTATGTAAAAAGTAGCTCTCCCATTTCTATACATCCCTTTTAAGTCCTGGAAGGCTGAAATGAGGTCTCCCTGGAGCCTTCCCTTTTCCAAGCTGAACAACCCCAACTCAAAAATATAAAGAAAATAGTTAACTAATTGAGTTAATTTATCAGTTAACTTCTTACTGTTTATTTCTTCTCATGTAATCTTTTTGTTTATAGTGAAAAGACAGTCTTTCTTACAAAACCAGGCTGAAACCAGGATTTTTCTCAATTTGGATTTTCCCTCCCAGGGACTGAGTAGTTGTAATAGCTATAATTTCAACAAACAGTATGTTTCAAAGAGATTTGTCCATTCAGGGAGTTCCCATGGGGTTCCCACCATGTCTTACCACTGTCAGGTGCTGCTGAACTACCTGGATGCTGCTAAACTGTCTTTTCAAAGGTTCCACATCAGATTGCTCTTGTGCTACACTGCTCTTGGCTCTCCTGGTTACCTGACCTGAATCTCCTCTGCTCCAGGCCTAGAAAAGTACTACTTCTCACACCTAATACGGACAGTTTTCCTAAACATGCTCCCCAGTAGAGAGACTGTTTCGGGAGACATAAGCTGCTGGCTGAGGAAGGTTTACTACTACTAAAGATAGGATGGCTTATAAAGGTCTGATAGTAAGATCCTCAAACTCAAGCCCACACTCTGTGAGGAGATCTCTTGCTCACTGTGCTGTTTCACAGCTGTATACAGCACTGAATTTCCTCCTATTAAGCTCTAAACCCCAGTTTCCAGTTCCATGGCTCTGTTGCAAGGGATTTGGGCAGGTGAAAGGACGAGTTTAAAGCTGCATTTGGAGCAGTTCCATGATGATACTGGGAGGCAGGGTAGAGGGAGGTGCACAGCACATCAACACTGGAAGCTGCCAAGTGAGATTTGTCTCATCATATTACTGCCAGGTGTTTTGCACACCTCAGGGAGAGCAAGAGAGGAGCTTTGGGAAGTGAGGCGGGAGAACGAGCAGGCAAACTTTCTGCAGAGACGGGGGGGAGGACTTAGGCATGTAGTCAGGGCAACTTAAGCTCCTGGTTGAAGGCTGGGTGCACCATAGTAGAAGACAGGTATCTGCAAAAAGGATTTCATGAAGGTGGAAGAGGAAATAATAAAACAAGACTGACAGTACCTGTAGTCTTCCCATGTAGAGCAGCTACGTACAAGAGCCCAATAATTACCAGAAGAGAGTGCCTGTGGAGCACGGCCATGCTGAACTCCCACTGCAGGTCAGCTCTATCAGAGGAGGGCCCAGGAGACCCCCAGGAGCTCGGCTACCCAAAGCAAACTTTCAATTAGCATTTTTACCAGGCCCAATAACATGACAGCAGCACAAAGGAACTCTCTAATATCTGCCACTAGGCAGGTTATGCAAACTCTCCAAGAGAATTCACTGTTTCCCCTTTTGGGGCTTACTGATCTTTCACATCTCTCACTGGGTCAGACGTTGAGCTGGCCATCCCTCCCTCTGTGGAACAGGGTGATCTGATGGCCCCTGGTGAGATAAAGCCAGTCATGCCCTTCTCCCAAGAGGGTCTGGTAACCCAGGAGTTCAGCTCCCATGCACCCAGCCTGTAGGTGATTCCGGGGGCTCAGAGCCCCTGCAAGCCAGAACACTGAGAGGGAGCAGCCACACGCCAGCATGGAAACAGAGGGGCAATGCTTGGTCCTGCTGCAGGCACAGGCACAACATCTGATATGGGAAGGGGGCAGGAGGTTGGCCAGGTGAGCAGAACAGGACAGCAAGGAAGGCACGAGGGCACAATCCATCCACGGCTTTCCCAGATTACAAAAGGCAACGTGAGTGTCGTACTTCCTTGCACTGTGGGTTAATTCACCTGGACGGAGATGACAAACACTTCTGGTTTTAAATAGAAAGTACCTCACCTTCCCTCCCCCCCTCCTCCAACAAACAAGAAAGGAGCAATAACAAGTGCTATCAAGCACAGACAAGCCCTTCAGCTAGCCAGGAAGCTAAGCTACACACGAGTGGAGCCCTGAGATCCTCCTCCTCCTCCAAAAGTGGGGACAGACGGAGCTTTCCGTCTGCCACCTTGGCCCTCCCCGCGTGGTGCCGGGTGCCGCCCGGCCGCCCTCGGCCCTGCTCCCCATCCTGCTCCCCATCCTGCTCCCCTGCCGCAGGCAATGGGGCAGCCCACACGCCCAGGCTGCTCTAAACACGCTCCCAGCAGAGAAAGTCCTGCCCTGTGACGCCGGGATGGAGCTGCTCCGGCCCAATTTCAGCTGTGAGCTTCTGGCAGCAAGAGGAGAAAGCCCTTCATGACAACGTTTAAGCAGCCTGGGCAAGGACACCCTTTTCTTACTGAAACAAAGGCTCTCCCAAGTAGTCCCTAGTTTGTGCTTACCCTCGCTGGCGCAGCCACAGCTTGGCGTAGAAGTGCCAAAGCTGGCTTTAAGAGCTGCAGCTCAGGCAGGAAAGAGCTCCGTGTTTGGCTCTAACACCCACCCAAGGAGCAACAAGGCTGCCGCGAGCCTCTTCCTGCTATTGCAGCTTGGCTTAATTGTCTTGGTCACACAGTTCAGGCACACTTTACAAGGAGCTGAAAGATGGGATAGTTAGGTTACATATTAGGAAGGAATTCTTCCCTGTGAGGGTGGTGAGGCACTGGCACAGGTTGCCCAGTGAGATTGTGGATGCCCCTTCCCTGGCAGTGTTCCAGGCCAGGCTGGATGGGGCTCTGAGCACCCTGGGACAGTGGGAGGTGTCCCTGCCCTCAGCAGATCGGTTTGGGATTAGATATCTTTTGCTTCCAACCCCTTAACGTTCTATGATTTGAATCAGTGGGGGCTAGCTCAGAGCCAGCCTTTCTCCTTACAAAACCCAGAGCTCAGTGTGCAGGACAGCACCGTCTCTCCCGGGAAGTCATACACTGGATTTCAGTTTGGTGAGACACCCAGGAAACCGAACACAAAGCCTGCCCTGCCACAAGTCTCAATTTTTATGTTGTCTCAGCTACTCCTGCCATGCTTAGGCCAGCTTTTACAGCTGGATGACCCTCCACAAGAGAGACTCCCACTGCACATATTGCCCTGCAAAGAAACAGTCACCAATCCTCACACACCACCCCGGGCTGCTCTATCACTGTACAACCCATGGAGAGAGCTGAAGGAGGGGGGTCAAAACTCTTGAGCTCAGGAAGAGATAACACAGGGCGCTAGAGATAAGAAGGAAGGAGGGAAGTAATGTTACGTAGAGTCAGCTTTGAGGGCATGGAGAGCAGAAGGAGCTTGCTGAAGGAAAGGACTTACAGAGTAAGAAGGGTGATCTAAAAAAGCAAAATAATGAAGAGTCTACCGCTGTGCTACACAGTGCTGGTGATGTTCTGGGAACCAGGGGCTGCCTCAGGTGTCTTAGGCAGGGGAGAACAAAGCATAGCTGCCAATAGTACCTGACCTCCTGGAAAATGCATCTGAGCTGCTACTGAAGCTTGAGAAACTTGAGTGAGACGTCCCAGTCACACCAGTGCAGAGGGTTTGCCTGAGTTTTAACACACCCAGTAGCATCTCACCAGCTTTCACTCATGGTAGGCAAACTCAAGATACACTGAGCCTATTAATTATCTAATGACTCACTAACTGAGGGGGAAAAAAAGAGAGGATACTTTTCCATATTTTTCTTACATTGGTTTCCATTTAAGTAGATTATAGTGCTTAATGCTAACAAAAAAAAAAGTGTCAGAGAATCATAATTTTGGGTTGAATAAAATTTCATCTCGGAAATTGCTACAGAACATTTGGCAAAGAGCGAGTGAAGAACGTGGCTTGCACTGTACATTGCACTTCCCAGAGATGCAGTAAAAGTGATTCATTCTCAAGATAAAATGGGGTCACCTGTAAAGCAAAAAACCCAGCTCACTCTAAGCAGAGGTCAGGTTTATACTCATAAAAGTAATGGGTAAACCTTGATGTTCTGCAGTCCTCTAATATGAGAATAAACAAGAACAGTGTACGATTCTCACTGCTGGAGCTCAGTAGAAAGATTATTGACACTACTGGGTGAACAGCAGAATTCACAGAGTGAAAGCAATGTATCTATTGAGTTACTGCAAGTTGCTCTGTGCAGGTCTCTCTACAAACTCTGGGGACGGAGACACAACTGACAGAAATATCTGACACAGAAGGAGGCGAGGACTTCCCAAATTACTTCCCCTATGACATTTTATGCAGAGGTGGCTGCTAGCAGAATGCTGTATGCATTCCTAGATGGCATGACTGCCATGAACTCGAGGAGTTCCCAGTTCCTCTTTGAGCAGGATGATTCAGGATCTTCATGGGAGAGATCCTCCAGTTAGCAGCAGAAATCCGGGAGTTTCTCACTATGCTACAGATGCATGAGCCAGAATCCCACGCTGCTGTTTCTGAGTCTCAGATTAAAGGATGCTCATGTTTGCACCAGACCATTCTGACAGATGCAAATGCCCTTAAAACATCAAAGGACCTGGAAACACACTTGAAAGCTTGGCCTTGCCCAGCCTGCACAGTGGAACCATTTGTGAGCACAGCTGTTGTCACGTTACCTGTACCTGTCCTGAGCACAGTTAAGGTACAGGCAGATAAGGATGCACAATATTCAGCAAACTGAACTGGGACAAACTGTCCTGCCCTGCAGAGAGGGCCTCCAAAGTTATCTTGTCTGATTTCCTTGGCAAACACATAATATAACCTCTTTCACAGCCAGACCAAGTTCCACCTTGAAAACTGTCAGATTTCTGGTAGCTGTCAGAGCCCCACAGATGATAAAGCTGGAACATTTTAGCAGTGTGGGATGACTGACAAGCTCAACACTGATATATACCCAGCCAGAAATATATTGGCAAAACCCTGCTTTTGTATCAACAGGTAAAGCACACCCTATGCAACTAAAAGAAATGCTAAAATACCCATAAAACTGCACTTGTATATCATACCATGGTAGTGACAGCACAATGTCATCAGCCATAACAACAGCAGAAAACTGTATCATGCTCTGGCTTCAATATTGTACCATCCATTGGAGAGAACAATAAAAAATGGTTGGATTCAGAATCCCAGGAGATAGCAACCACAACAACAAAATCACACATTTACCCACATGTTGTGCCCTCAGAATGCATGTTTTCAGCCTTAGCGCCCCATAGCATTTTTAATTACCTTATGACTGCAGCAATGAAATTTTATTTTAAAAAGTTGTGAGATTCAATACTTGGCAGTACTGTAACAGTGATGGAGCTTTGTACTGAAAACTGCAGCTAAAGAAAAAAAAAAATCCATCCAAATGGGATGTAGGGATGTGTATGAGAAAAACAGATTTTGGTACAACCCTCCCCTAACCCAGCTTCTCAGGGAACAAACCATTTTTTTCTTGGAAATTTAATTGATGTCCTTTGATCGAAGAAGCTACAGCAAGACAAGTTTACTATTGGAAGCAAAAAATATTAGATATAAATAAAATGTTATAAGAAATGTAAATGTGGGAAAGCACCAGCGGGGACCCCTTCCCTCTCCCTTGTGGAAAAATAGCTTCACACACCCAAAGCCACAGGAATTGTGTGGGTGCTGAATAGGAAGGTACTAATGCAAACACACGGAAAACTTGTTACTCACAGTCTAAGGCTTCTATGGCCAACTGGCACAGGTTTATTGTGCACATCACAACATTTTCTGTTTCTCATACAGTCCCACTTCCTAGAATCATGTGGTTATGTGAAAGTTTTGGCTTACAATTAAGAAAAAATGGATGTATGGCCTTTAATGGGTGTGGAAAAGGCTTGAAAAACTAAGTATGACTCAAAAATTAGATCTTGCTCTCTTGCTTTATCTTAATTTCTTAATCCTAAACCTTAATTTGTGACTAAGGAGAGGAAGGACAACTCCCCCTTCCCTCTCTGCCTGATGCCTGGTTTTCAGGAATTGGGACTGATGACACTGCAGAATATTTAGGCCTGATGCAGTGAGTTAACATGAGCTATTAGAAACAAAAAAAAAAGGGCAGCAAAATACACTGTGCTCCAACTGGGTTAACAAAGATGAATAATCACATTTGTCAGGCCCAATTCAGGTATTTGCAGATCTCCTGCAAAGTTCATTTATTTAAGTTCCATACCTTTAAAAAAACAAAAAAAAAAAGGAGAGCTTCTTCAATTCCTTCTGCTGTCGACTGTACAAACTATCCAACACCACCTGGAACAGGGTCTTCATAAATTTCAACTAAGACTTGACGTGGAACCCTGAAAATCCAGAACACCTGAAATCCAGAACGGACCTACTTACTGTGCATCCAGGTTGCTGCCAACATCTCCCTCGTGCTAGTGCACACGTGACTGTATATGAGCCATCCCAGGGAGTTGTCTAGCCAAAAAAAAAAAAAACAACCCAGGAGCAGAGTGATGTGAGCAGCCATAAAGGTGTGACACAGGAGAAAAGATAAGTAAGGTAAATCTGAGTGACACAGGAGAAAAGATAAATAAGGTAAATCTGACAGCTCCCTGCAGTAGTTGTAAATAGAATCATAGAATGGCTTGGTCTGGAAAGGGCTTTAAAAATCATCTTGTCCCAACCCCCTGCCATCAGCAGGGACCCCTCCCACTATCCCAGGTTGCTCAGAGCCCCATCCAACCTTGCCTTAGACACTGCCAGGGGTCCAGGGGCAGCCACAGCTGCTCTGGGCAACTGTGCCAGGGCCTCCCCACCCTCACAGGGAAGAATTCCTTCCTAATATCCCATCTAATCCCACTGTCCATTTGAAGCCATTGCCCCTTGTCCTGTCACTCCAGGCCCTTGCCAAGAGTCTCTCTCCATCTTTCCTGAAGGCTCCCTTCAGGCACTGCAAGGCCACAGTGAGGTCACCCCAAAGCCTTCTCTTCTCCAGGTGAACAATCCCAATTCTCTCAGCCTTTTCTTATAGCAGAGGTGCTCCATCCCTCAGAGCATCTTGGTGGCCTCCTCTGGACTCACTCCAGCAGCTCCATGTCCTCCCTGGGCTGGGACCCCAGAGCAGGAGCGGACAAGAACATGAGGCTGGGCAGCAAAGCAGGAGCAGGAAAGCAGAAACCTGGACTTAGCCCTAAGTTCTGGTGGAACCACACCCAGGATCCACAGGGCAGTCCCTGCCGCTCCAGCCTAGGCGTCTCGCCGTGTGGCACTGCCAAGCACTCCTCGCACAGAGCCAGGTGCTCCCTCGGCAGCCCACACGCAGCAGCAGCAGCAGGGCAGGGAGGTTTTCCACCCTCAGTGCTGGCGCTCTGCTAGGAGCACGGCTGACTCGCTCCCTCCCAGGTGAGCAGCGGGCAACAGGGGAAGCAGGATATTCTAATTGGATTTACAACCATTCCCAAATGAGCCACGGCTTTTATGGTGTAGTGTTTCCTTGTGTCGTTATGGCCATGGACTCTGCCATTCCGGTGAACCCACAGCCAGCCTTCTCCCCCTAGGAAAGGCTGGCTTGGAGGGGATGGTGCGTGGAAGAGAGGTGGATTAGGAGACAGCCCTGTGAGCAACGCTGAAAACAAGTAACAACATGAAGGGGATCCTAGGAAAAGCCCTGGAAACCTCCTCAAGCCCTCTGCAAAGTCTAGCATAGAAACACTCCAAATCCAAGGGCAGGGAGGAGACATTCTTGTGACCTTGTCTTTCAGCTCAAGTTGTGAAAAGTTGTATAAATCAGGGGTTTAAATGTTGTAACTGATACACATCAATCTTAGGAAATACTTTTTATAACTAGCTTTACCAATTACTACTACCTTATTTCAAAGTTTATAGTAGTAATTACAGCCCATAGATGATGTAGTTAAGATTTAGCATTAGTTCCTAATACTGTCATTAACACAGAATATTATAAAACCTAAAAAAAAAAAAATAGTAGAGCCCTACAGGTACAATCTCAAAAAAATTACAATACAGCACACACAGATGAACAATACTGATATCCTCTATTTCAGTATTATTTCTCCTTCTTTGTCAAAGGCCAAAAATTATTTCTACATACTTCAATGTGCAGTACATCTCCAAGTGCAGATTAATTTAAAGCATTAATTTTATACCAGCTTGGAAATATCACTAGCATTTCTATGATGCATTAATTAAAACATTTTTCCCATTTTAATAATTAAACAAGTTGCAATGCATAAGGAACAATTAGAGATATTTTAATTCTTCCTCCTTCTATTTTCATTTTTCTCCATATGAATGAGGGGGCAGAGTCTGCTTCCCACCACCACCCTTCTAGATTTCCTAAAATAGTACTCCCTGATGGCTGCATGGGTCTTCAGATATTAGCTGAGCAATCAGGATCCTGAGATTTGTCCTTTGAAGACATCGACTCTGACTCTTCTTGACTGGCCTACGGCTTCCTTTTCCTCAGCCCTGTGACATGTAAAACCACCTCTCTCTTTCCCCTCCCAGGCACCACCTTATCAGATGGCAATGATGAGGAGCAAAAATAAGGTCTGTGTGCCTCAAATTCACCCCAAGCTCCGGACTTCAGCGTGCGGGTGAGAAATGAGAGGATGAGGCAACTTAACAGTGGAAAATGGACCCGATACGATTTCCTTCAGCTCTTTTATGACACGGTCACAAAACAACAGCTCTGGCTGAGGAATGCAAAGTCCTTGCGTCCCCCAGCCTACGCAGGCGTGCATGGTATATTCTAATTGGACTGGTGATACCTTCCCATCCATGAGAGACTTCCCCTGGGAAGCCATAGGCACCAGGCAAATGAAACCAGAGCCTCGGCTCCTTCGCTTCCCCATTACCTGCACCACGCTTTGATCAGCGGCGCATAAATAAACACCTAAACGTCCCATGTCTGCCAAGGTCAACGAGATGCACCAGAGTTCCTCCAGTTCAGCCTCACAGGCAGCTCACGGTGCACTTCTGACACTGCCCAAATTCACTCAAGCGAGTGCATCGGGCTTGGCACAGGGCAAAATGCTTTGCCGTGCTTAAAAAAATCCCTGGTTGCAACAGCAAAGACTGTGGTGTGACCTCTGTGGTTTGGGAAGGCTAAGGGCAACAGAGAGCTTGAAGAGGGAAGGGATGGGATTGTCAGTGGACCATGCTCAAGGAGGAGGGAAGAGCCAGAGCTCTCCTTCTTGGAGTCCTCTTCCCAAACAGCTTCCTGTATGAAAAATTTGGTCTTACCTCTGCCACACTGATGCAGTTGAGGAACCCAGCTTTCAGCACCCATGCCTGCTGCCTGTTCCTGAAGCCAGCACCTCACCTCTCTCACGAGAGCCAGAGAAGGTGCAGTTACAGCCATCCCCACAGCACTGCTGCTTTTGATGCAAACATGCCAAACACCCCAGCATTCCAAACTTTTGGCTGTTCCTGCACTTGCCCGAACAGAAGGTGACAAAGACATACTCTGCTGTTTTAAATCTTGCCTCTCCTCATGGCTACAGCTTCTGAGCAGTTAAACGTGGGTGCAGCCACCAGAAATTTCAAGCCAGTGGGGCCCATAAAGGATAGCTGTTATCTCCAGAAACATAATCCAGGCTGGAAGGAGAACACACACATTAGGATACCAGGAGCACTCCTTCCTTCAGTTCCCCGCTGCAGTCATTCATTAAAAGGAGGATCTACAGAAGACTTAGATTGTAGCTGGTTTTTGGTTTTTTTTTTTAAGGCAACCAGGAACAGTGCCCTCATCCAGCAGAACTTCCAGTTCCTAAATCTAGCTGTTTGCAGCAGTTTCTGCCTGTCTGAGGGTCATCTGTGCAGCTGGGGTAATAGTAACCCCTCCTACCTCGCAGCCATACTCTGAGGATTAGGCAGGGAGTGGCTGCTCAGTGTACTGAATATGCAAAGCCCAGTTATAAACCCCGTATCTGATTGCAACCATAAGCAAAGTCTTATTTAAGCAATCCCTTCCCCAACAAAAATATATTACTGCTCACTCTGTTCTTTCCTTCTGTGTCTTTTTGCCTCCAAGTTCTTCAAGTAACAAAATACATTACTAATGTAATTTCCTTTTGTTCTGTAAAGTTGTTTACTACAAATAGTAGGGATTTTTCACACAATATAGTGTACATAATTAGCTGTTTTGGCTCATTCTGGTATCACACGTATACTGGAGGGATCTCACTGCCCAGTCAGTGAAAGCCCCACTCCCATAACCTTACACATGTCAGATATTCACAGTTGTCTGTTTCTGGCTGTGTCCACATTCAGGTGTGGAGACCTTTCCTCCAATTCCATCTATTTGATGAACTTGGGACATACAGCATAGGGTATTTCTCGCTCCCACTAAACACAAAACTGTATTTTTCTACCAAATTGTCATTTAAAACAAAGCTAGTGCTTTTACACATGCTTTCCATGATACTTCTGTGTTTGTCTCCCGCATCAGTTAATACTTTTTTTTCCACTTTAAATGCACTTCATTCACTCTTTTTAGCAGTCACAACAAAACCTTTTACAATGCCACCTTTTAAAGGAAGCTTTCAAAGGCAGCATTCTAGTAAAACATAATTATAATACATTTCAGGGCAGATTTTCTTCCACACTGCCTCACTGAACGTGAGATTTCTGATCATGCCAGTTTTCACTGCACAAACAATGCAGCACATCTCGCCTTTTCTTGTTCTGGTCTCTTCTAAAGTCATTTTGCTAGGACTATCAGAGTCAGAATCAATCCATCTTTCCCCTTTTACACTCACATGCTTATTTTCATGTCTTTGATATCACTGTTATTACACACTCAGCAGCTGGATAGGTAAAAATGATGCTGGTATGGAACAAAGGAAATATGTCTGTGGTTTATCTGGTAACACCCACTGGGCAACTCAGCTGTCACGATTTTTCTATACACACAGACACAATTTTTAGCTGCTTTTCACAGCCCTGACCCTCCCTTGTGACGGAGCACACACTACAATGACATAAGTTGCATGCCTGGCCTTGCTCTTCCAGGATAAGACACATTTCATTGCCCCAGCACACCTCCAGATTGCTCATCTTCCTCTCTCTGCACCTCTCCGAATTGAAATAGCTCAGTTTACTCATTGTGCAGGGGCAGGAAAACAAGGTGAACTGTAGAAGTGGTGTCAGGGGACGACTGCCTTCCCAGGTGGCACCAAAACAAGCAGCTCTCCTTTCAGCCTTCCCCATGTGCCCTGACAGAATATTCCCTCTTCCCAGCTGTGCCCAGGGATGGGAAGAGAGTGACACTGCAGTCATGTATTTCCTATACACAGCACCACTTGTTATTAAGAAATTACTGGGTGACTTAAGGGGTAAACCCATCTCCCTCAATCACTTGCACACAGAAGAAAACATGCCACAACCCATCAATTGCTATAAAAACAGTGGGGCAGTCCCACTTCCCTTTGCCTGTCTCCCCATAGCATCTTCTCTCTGCCCCAGGGTTTGTCACTCAGAACATCCTAAACTCAGGCTTAATCCAAGGATTTTGCCTGGAGCCCAGACCCACTACAGACATAGCTGCAGCATCAGAGCTTTGCTACGCACTGGTATGGCATCCTTTCTTTTCCTGTGAAAGCTATACTCTTCCCCTGTACTCTTTCCAAGTTTCCACGAGTCCCTCTCACAGGATAGCAGTCTGTAGTGAAGATTAATGGCCCAGGTAAGAATTAAGATATTCAAAGAATATATGTAGGCATTTTTGATCGTTACACCTGTAAATGTCTGTGAGTGTAAAGCACACATACCATATAGCTTACACATCCTGATTTTTTGCAGCTGCCCAGCAAGATCGTGGGCAAAGCATCTTCTTTCCCTCTCTCTAGTGGCCATTGTGTTAGTTTAGCACTGATCTGTGCATCTATTTGTGTTATTAAGTGAATATGCAAGTGTAGCCATGGCAGCTGCTTTGTGGCAGGTGTGAACAGGGACCATGTCCATCCAGCTACTTACAGGCCTGCTTGTAACCCGCACTCGTGTCCCCTGATTATCCCTGGGCTTCTGCAACCTGAACAAATCCTGCCCTAACATGACCAGGCTCCTAATCCCCACCCCTCCCCTCCAGAGGGGTGTATTTTGGATTCATAAACTCTACTGCTGGATTCGTTGATGAAGCAGGAGCTGTTCCTCCCCTCGCCTCCTCCAGTCACACCCTGTGCAAGGCTGGGTCTGCTCACCAGTGCACAGCTCTGCTCTGCCCATGGAGGGGATCACCCAGCTCATGGATCCCACTGGGCACCACCCCAGCCCAGCCCAGGTAAAGATCTGGGAATTTCTGTGTATGATCAGCGGCAGGAACCCCAATGCTAACTGCACTCTGAGCACCAGCGAGACCACGGGCAGTGGACCTCCCACTCTGAGCCCCTGCCTGCAACTGCGTGTTCAATCTGAGATCACAACAGGTGGTTTGGTATCTCAATGTCACACAGTTCTCCATGACACTGCAAATAGGATGTGTTTTCAGGATGGGAGTTTATGGTTAGCTCTGCTTTAATGCAGTACTCTCCCAGCAACAGGTTCATGTGCTTCCTCCCACCTCAGTTCCCTTCTTCTGTGCTATCCAATTACAGTTTCTTCAGACACTCCTCCTGAACCTCTCCTAGCATCAGAACACGCTCTATTTTGTACACATTTACATATGTTTGCCTGTTTACCTGCGTACATTTGTACACATGTCCTGGTAATCACCTTCCCTCTTCTAAATTTTTCCCACTATCAAAACCAATAGCCCTTCCCCTGAACTTGCACTGAATGTGTACTAAATTCATGGCAATTTCTTCTTTGACTTCATCTCACTTTTAATCCAATCCCCAAAACTCGGGGTCAAAAGAAGTCCCCACCAAAGGCTCGGTTCTGTGTTCTGCATGGGACTTGAAGGAATGGTGTTTAAAACAAGAGATGGGGAATGGATTTTGTGTCAGCAAACCAATTCTACTCGAAGGGCAAGAAAGCTGGAGTCACTTGTCAATGGAAGAGACAAGATTAATGAAGCTTTCCCAAAAGGGTACCCCACCTTGCTCAGTGTTGAGCACCACTGAGAACTCACATCTAGAACGCATGAATGCATTAGCCTGGAACTTTTCTGCACCACTGAACCCTTCATAGGTAGCAGTGTGTCACAGCCAAGGCTCAGACCTCCTTCTTCATATGTTAAACGCTCTCTCCCACACAACAAATTTCAACGCACACTTCTTGACCATAAAAGCAGCTGACCTAAACCCAGTGCTGGCTAACCCCAGTTCTCCCAAGCCACGCAACAGAGTTAACCTGCACTACTGAGTAAACCAGGGCAGCTGCTCTCACAGGGCAGCTGCTCTCACACATCCGCTGTGAAGGGAAAGTGAAAAGATAGATTGCCTTCCATGAAGATTTAACGTAAGGTGTGCTTGTGACCACTCTTGGTTTCACCAGCTCTTCAGCTTGCCAAAAGGAGTTCTACTGCCTGCCCTTTCTCTTCTGGTGGTACAGGTGTATGTGTGGTCTCACAACAAACCGCAGCAGGGAACCAGCAGGGATGACAACAGGCAGGCACGATGGCTTCTTTCAACAGCAGTGCCAGCTGAGAGCATTTGTGCAACCACAGCCGGTTTATCCAAGCACAGAAATGTAGGAACTAAATGTGCAATTCCCTCTGGCATCTAATCCTGCTGTTGGGAGAGGTGGTCCCTCACCACATTTCTCATGCCCAGTGTCATGCTGTACTTTGCAGCCACCTCTCTGGCCACAAGGCAGGCTGATCCAACTTCCGTATTTTTTTGCTCAGGGAAGGGGGTTAATATTCAGTTGGAGCAGTGATTGCACTGATCTGAGGCCGCTCAGTCGCCAGAGCCCATCCTAGGGAAGCAGCAGGGGCTTGCAGTCAGGACTGGATGAGAGCTGGATCTTTCCGTCAGCAGCAGCCTGCTCTGCTGGACTGCTCATCAACGGGAGCCCAACTCCAAGCGACACGAGTCACCCAATTAGCAATTCCCGGGAAGTCCTGCCCGCACACAGACACCAGGTCAGACACCCCCACTGCTGCTCTAAATCACACCCTGCAACCGGACTCCAGCTCCGCGACTGCCTCTCCCCAGAAGAAGAGCTCAGCACAGAGGCTTGCAGTACAACAGGCCATCTTTTAGCTGAAATGTGTCATCCTGGCAGTGACAGGCTCTATCATCTGGCATGAAAACTCGTAGCAAGACTTTGTGGTTAGGAACCAGGCTGGACAGATGGAGATAAGAAATTAGCGAGGGTAATCAGCCATTGGAATAATTTACCTGGGGAACCAGTGCAGGCTATCACTCAATATCTTGAAATCAAGACTGGGTACTTTTCTAGTAGAATTTTGGATTCGATGCAGTGATAACCAGCTGGGAATGTAAATACCTGCCGGGGTCAGGTGAAGGTATCTGTCCGCAATTGGCTGATACTCCGAACATCAACTGTGTGATCACCTCAGGAAAGAGGGAAATAACCTCCCTGTACAGCCCAAGTGCCAAAACAATAGAGCACAACTGCATTTGCACTGAAGTCACTTCTGAGTACTTCATTAAAAGATTCAACAGGAGTTCAGTGAGGAGCTGCAAAGCGGAAAGGAATTGCAAAACTTCCCAGGCATGACTACTGAAATAAACTAGCTGTGGATAATTTAGCCAAACAGTAACTAAGCAAACAACATCAGCTGGAAAGATACCAGATGACAGAAGGCACAGTAACTTTTAGAATCAAACATCCTTGGAAAAAAATGTGATTCCAATTAAGAATTTGAAATCCCTTGCAGGCTGTTTCTTAAATTTTTGCCTGGAATAACTATGGAGAGTGAATGTAATATGAATACAAACTAATTAAATAAAACAGACCACTTTAAACAAGACTCTAAAGTAGATGGCATTAAAGAGAATAAAAAAGAAAAAAACCATGAAAAACTATAGCATAATTTGGATCTTTCCTGCTAGAAAGCACTTTAAATAAGTGAATAAGAAAGGATAAGACTCAACAGAGCAAGCGTAAGAACATCCATCTAAAGTTAGCAGGATGAGATTAAAAAAAAAGAAAACGGGCCTGTGGAACAGACTCTTACCGTCAAAACCTATCAGGAGGCACAAGAGGTTCCCAGAGAAAGTATTTGTGTCCCACTATTTCAGGCAGCGGGAGCAGCAACCTCAAGCCCAGTTGCCAGCTGTCACAAGCAATTGGACTGTACAACCCCACTGAGATTTAGCCAGCCCACGAGGCTGCTGTGCAGGCAGCACAGGACAAATGCCACCCTCAATCACCAGCTGGCAAAATGAGGTTCTACACAGAAGCCAGCTGAGCTGCTCCTAACATTAACAAAAACTAAGAATTCCGACTCGTTACAACTTCAGGTCTGATTTACGGATGCCTGCTCCTCGCCCAACTCAGGTGCAGTTCTGAAATCTGGGTCACCCATACATTATTCCTCCAAACCAAGCCACCTCCCTCCAATGCAACCCTTTAAAAGGACGCTGCTCTTATCCAAGCCATCTCCAAGTCATTTAGGTTATGAGAAACTCCAAAACACCACAGAATCAGGTCACAAAACTTCCGACAACACATCACAGATGCACTTTGGTCCAGGAGGAACAGGCACCCAGCTCCAGGAGAAGCCAACGTGGGCATCCCTGGTAAAGTCTGCACCAAGTCAACACTGATGAGCTGAGCTCAGATCTCAATTCTCCGTAATTCCTACCAGGTTTGATGCGGTCTTAGCCAATATCTGGGAATACACGAAGCATCACGCACGGACAAACATGGGTGCTGGGAGGACGATGGGTCAGGTGAGAGCCGTGGGAGCTCCGAATGCCCCCCTGGCAGGTTGGCTGGGGCGCTGGGCTTGCCATCGGAGCCGCTGCGGTGGCCGGCGCTGCGGGAAGGAGGCAGGAAGCGAGCAGCAGGCAGGGATCTCGCCTTTCGTTCCTCTGCCTTCCCTCTGTGACAGGCCATGAAAGTCACGAGGCAAGGAGGAAAACAAGGAGGTGTCCAGAGTTCAAGAGCAGCACCCCCGCGACTCCCGGGCCGCAGCTCCCGGCGGGAGCTGAAAACCGGGCGAGCACCGTGGGATCTCGCTCCTGCGTGGGAGGCACCATTTCTGCGGGAAGAAGCTCCT
>VZRL01001803.1:544101-562652 GCA_013397895.1 Origma solitaria
TAGAGGGAAAGCCACACGAGGAGTGGCTGAAGTCGCTCTGCTTGTTCAGCCTGGAGAAAAGGAGACTGAGGTCAGAACTCCCAGAAGTTCTGCAGCTTCCTCACGAGGGGAAGAGAAGGGGCAAGCACTGATCTCTGCTCTCTGTGACAGGGACAGGACCCAGGGAATGGCTGGAGCTGTGTCAGGGGAAGGTTAGGGTGGATATCAGGAAAAGGTTCTTCCCCAGAGGGTGCTGGGCACTGCCCAGGTTCCCCAGGGAATGGGCACAGCCCCGAGGCTGCCAGAGCTCCAGGAGTGTTTGGACGAGGCTCTCAGGGATGCACAGGGTGGGATTGTTGGGGTGTCCTGTGCAGGACCAAGGGGTTGGGCTGGATGATCCTTGTGGGTCTCTTTCAATTCCAGACGTTCTGTGATTCTGTAATAACCGTGTCCCCCTCGGGTTTGGAGACAGCACTTGGTTGCTTTGCCTCTGGAGTGCACCTGACCCCCCAGCCCAGGTGTCTGGACTAGCTTAAGGTTCAGAGGTGCTTTCCATTTTTTAAGCTTCCTTCATTACCCGACTCTCTTGTTTACCCATTCCTTAACTTCACATGTGTGACACTTTTGTGTTTCTTCCCAACAGGCAGCCGGGGGTTTAAGGGAAAGTGTTGAGTTGTCCCAGGCTTTACAGGATTACGGGATACCAGGCAAGATTACATCCAGGATCATCAAATAAATGTAAATTAATGAAACACATGAATTCAGAAGAAATTGAGCAGGACATGGGTAGAAAATCTCTGTAGGGCTGCATTAAAAAGCTGAATCCACAGCTACAATTCCTGGGCCTATTGTCTTTCATAGGTACGCAGGTAAATATCCTGAGGAGCCTGTCTGGCTGTGGTCAGCTAAGGACTGAAAGGGGACAGCATATCAGTTCCCAGTGAAGGAAATTGTGTTCCTGTCTGCCAGTTTGACTGTAGTGACAGGGGTATGCAGTCTGTAGGGAGATTTTTCCCATGTGGGAGAGTGGACCAGAGCCTTGCACAAAAAAAAAAGGCATAAATTAAGGGCAAGAAGAAAGGGGGAGGACAACTAGATACAAAGTAATATTCGTTTGGGATATGTGTGAGTAGTAAGAAAAAGGGACACAGCTGATTATTGTGATCATGAAAAATAAACAGAGCAAGTTCAAAAGGTGTTTGGTGTTTCGGGGGATTTTCATTCCATGACAAAACAAAGAGTAGGTTGCTTCATTCTCTACCACTCCAGTTTCATTAATTGCATCAAAGATGCCTGGATGTGCTTAAAGGGATACAGGATTTATGTGAGGGTGCACTTTGCTATGGTGTATGTAGGTATTTGCTCACCAAAACTGTGAAGTGTGCAAAGAATTATTCTAGACAGGTGGCTGAGGAAGGCATTATATTATATATATATATAAAAAAAAAATTTTTTTTTATATATATATATATATACACACACATATATATATATAATCTGTCTCCTCAAACTGGTATCCAGAGTTGTCTCTTTGCTAAATCTGGGGGTTTTTCCCTAATCATTTCCTGAGGCTTGCAGGTGTGTATCCTTTAGGATATGCTCGGAAGATTTCAGGAAAAGAGAAAGAAGGAGCTTGGCTCAACCGCCAGAGAAACCCCGCAGCCCACACCCAGGCAATCCTGACCCCTCCCTTCCCTGTGTGACCCGTGTGGAGTCTCCCATGCAGGAAAACTCTCCTGGCACACTGAGAGCTCTCCCCAGCCAGCCACAGAATCATCCTTGTGCTTGCTGCTGCCTTCTGATTCAATTACTCCTTTCATTCGTTTGTGCGGGTGCCTTTTTTCAGCAGCGTGGATCAGCTCCTGCAGCTGAGATTCCCATTCCACATCGCTGCATTTACAGTCAACGGCCAGGAAAGGCATGCTTCAAATTCCCACAAGCCGAGAGACTGGGAAGCTGACTCTGGATCATGTCTCTCTTAGGCTGGGGTCAGACCTCTGGGACATCACATAAATAGCCAGTGCTTATTCCTACTGCATTTTCTAAGTTCCTAGCAGCGGGTTGGAGTTGGTCATCCTGACTGGAAAACTGTTCCTCTTCCATCCAGAAAAGGGCAGCTCCTTGTCTAAGGTGGGCTTAACCTTTCTCCTGTCTCCTATCTTAGCCCACCAAACTCTGGGCTGCAGCAGCTGAGTGCCTGCTATGCCCCTCTCTCTTCAAGGACATGCCTCCTTGGGGTGTATATATATATATATCCCTGGTATGTCCCTTCCCTGTAAAGAGGCCCAGCAGCACCGAGAGCAGGGCCCTGCACCCTGAAGCGCTCCTTCTTCCTGCAGTGCCTTGTGCTGTCATCAGGCTGAGGGGCAGTGGGGACATTAACCTCCCACTCGCACATCCTCCTCGTAAACATCCCGTCCCGCTCGAGCCCTGCGCTGTCACATCCTCTCTGCTCTGCAGCAGACACTGTTCTGGGGTTAGTTCTATGTGCAAAGCACACAGCTGGGCATGCCAAAATCCCGGCAGGCAGCAGGACAGAACCTGGCAGTAACTTGGCTCAGCTGCTGGCATATCAGAAGTACTGCAAAGGAGCGGAGTTGTTTTCTCCTTAAAACTAAAACCATCTGGTTGAGCCCTCCTGGAAAGCTGCTTCACTTCCCTAGGTGTGTGTAGCAGCTATATCTTACTCCAGGCAGCTGCAAACCTGTGCCTATGGCATGAAAAGCCTTGGAAATAATGGAAAGGCACAGAACACAGAGCTTGGAAGCTGAAGCACAATAAGTTTACACAAGCAGCAAGTAAAACACCCATCCCCGGTGAGTCAGTCCCCGCCGTTTCCTTCATTTCCTCCAAGGCTTGCTGTGAACTTCCAGCGGTAACAGCCCTTCTGAAGTCCAGTCATCTCCTTTCCTGCCCCTTGTTTACAGCTTTTCCTCAGCAGGGAGAAGAGTCCCAGCCTCCAGCACTGCATTTTCACTGCAGCAGACTGAGAGAAGTGCAGACCCTGCCCTGGCCTCAGCTCAGCTTTGGTACCGCAGCGCTCTTGTTGCCTTTGTGGGTGCCAGCACCTTCCTGAGCTACAGCAGGTGCTGAGGTAAAAGAGGAAAAGTATCACAGTTGCACAATTCACTCACATATATTTTTTAATCTTGAATGCAGCTGTGTGATTGACAGAGGTTCTGTATCCCTACAGCCCTGGTTTTGGATTCGGTCTGGTAGGGCAGACGGGATGCAGTGGGGTATTTCGTTGTTTTAAGGGTGCAAACCATCCATCAGAGGTGTGGGTTGGAGCTTCCCTGCTTCAGATTGAGGTGGATCTCATGCTCTGATTTCCCCACATGACAGCAGCGAGGGAGGAGGAGTATTTTTAGCTTTTGTTTCTTGGTTTGTTTACAGGAAGTTCTTAATTTGTGGGAGTGAGCTTGGGCCCATTTTAGTCTGCAAATCTGCTTCAGAGCCAGTTATGGATGCAGTTATAAGGGTGAACTCCTGCTGCTCTGGCAGAGCCATCATTTATCCCAGGTGTTCAAGAAACTATGGACTCCACGTAGACAAATACTGATTTCTGGGATCTTTCCTGAAATTTGTTCAAGGAGATGTCCAGGTGGCTGTGACAGAAGGAAAATACAGAACTGGGAAATTCCTTCAGGTGGTATGTTAGAAATGCTTTTCTATGTGAAATTAGTTGTAAATTCACATTGCTGACGTAACCTGAGTTATTAACAGTAGCTCTGAGACAAAACCCATATTGTCAAAGAATGTGAACATCCCAAGAGAAGCACAGACCAAAATGGGCGTCCCCCATTTCCCTCTGAAGTGCCTTCTCCCGGGAATCCCGAATAGCCGGCAGCCAACAAGTGACCTACATAAAATGCTGTCCTTGCTCTTATGGAATAAAACCAGGAGAGAAATAATCCACTTAAATTATATATCTTTATAATCCTTATTCAACTTCATCCACTTTTTTCCCATTAAAAAAGCAGTAAGGACTCTTTGTACAAATGGATACCTGCAAATGAGCTGTGGGGGGATAGTTTTATGTCCTGGATTATGTACCAGTTACAGTGAAGGTCTGCTGGATGGCGTGAGTATGAATGGCCCATTAATGTGTTGTACAAATTTCTTCCAAAGTAATTGCAGTGGTCTGGCCTGATGAGCAAATTGGGTCATTGTCCTACACGGCTAAATGCCCCTTTTTTACAGGGTCTGCCAGGAAAATTGAAACAAATGGACAAGGCTGCAGACTGTCTTGAGACAAAGACTGCTGTTAGAGGCACGAGGGTGAGGGGTGGTCTGGAGAGTCCCTGCCTGTCAGCCACGAAAGGTGATAAAAGAATATTTTTATTTGCACACATCCTGTAGCCTGACATTGCCCAACAGCTCACTTGATGATAAGCTCCTGCCTGTTCTGAAAGGGAAGAGGTGGTTCTGAACTCGTGGATGTGGGCCTGGGGGAGCTGATGGGCTTTCCCAGCTCAATTTACAGCTGCAGTCCAGCCTGGGGTCAGGGAAAATGACAGCTCACGCCACAGCTCCGGAATGGCGTGGGCTTCACACGTGCAAGTGCTGGATCATTGACCTTCCCTGATTTTGATAGACTTGAGGGTAGGAATGGCCAGTCTCAAATGGAAAAAGCAGGAAAAAGCACCTCAGATGTTACTTTAGTTTTGCTGAGGGTATAAATAATGTCAGCTGAGGAGAAGGCAAGACAAACTACTGCTCATAGCATTAGGTACAAACCAAAGAAAGAAGAAAAAAGTCCCCACAGCGTATCTACTGCTCAGGATTTCACATTAGTAACTGCAGCAAAACATGACTCAAAACTTCACATTTATTCCCTTATATACTGTTTTTCAAAAGACAGAAGGAAATAGCTTAAAAGTTAGTCCAATTAAAGTCCTTTTATTCAGGATTAAAAAATAGGGATTTCTTGCACAAGCAAGAAACTCCTTTGTATAAATAGTGGGGGGAAAAGGAGCTGTGCTAAAGCAGTTATATTTTCTGAAGCAGTTACCCAACCTTTAATGATACATACTGTGGTTAAAGCAACCTGTTTCCTCCTCACCAGTAGCATTTGGGAACTCGATGATGGAATTTTCAGTGGACTAGTAGTAAGCTCTTACATATTCAGGAAGATTTCCCTCAGCCAAAATTGCAAAAATTACATTTGATATACCTAATGCAGTATAACATCAGAGTCTTTGCTTCCTGTTGAATAGATCGCTTTTTAAGCCCTATTCCCACCTGATTAATATATGGAGATTTATATGGAAGTGTCCATGCAGGTAAATAACATGAGCTTGATTTAAAAGGGATTTTTTTCCAAAATATATAGTGCAGGAAAAGGATAGTTTATGACCAAAAACATTAATGAGGGCATTCTTTGGTACTTTTACACTGAATGACAGCAGAGGTGTCTTTTACTGAATAAAACTATTGCAGTAATTTCTGGCCTGGAGTCCACACACATCAGGAGGTCCATGGGCTACCTGAGGAGGACCCACAAAATTTGGATTAATATTGCCCAGGGAATAAAAGGCAGTATCTGTAAACAAGGATCCAAAAAATAAAAGCAGGTTGGAAATCCCCAGTGTTTCATACTATTAAGATGCCTCCAAAAGAACAGAAAGACACTATGGAGAAAAAAATGTGTACTGGGGGAACGAGTAGTCAGACAAAGAGGAAGATAGGAAAGCTTTTAATGGACTTTGCCTTTACTCCATCATCCAAAGTTTTAATTTTTGGCAATGCAGGATCACAACATTGTTCTTGCTATCCAGTAATACTGCAAACAAATTTTGGAAAATCTGAATGAGAACTGGTTACGCAAACATTTCCAAACAGCTGGTTTTTTTACAGCAGTTGATTTAAGCAATTCCCAGCTCAGGTACAATTTTTAGGAAATTTTAGGGCTTATCCTTTTTGTGCCCTGAGATGCTCCATGCCCAGGATACCCCCAAGCTGCTTGTTCCTGGCAGTGGCCTCTCCCAGACTGAAATCCCCAGCTGCAGCTCCCAGGGAGCCTTTAGGAGGCAGCTCATGGTTTCCTGTGGCGCTTTCCATTTCTGTGTTGTGTGATTCTGAACACTGCAAAAAGCTGGATTTCCCCCCAAATCCTTCTGTGATCCACTGCAGCTAAACCTTTGTGCAAATCTGAAGCAGAGCCCTCACGCTGCAGTAAATTGTTTCTCAGCTGACACCATCTTTCACATCCATGTGCAGGTAATTGTTGCATTGGAGTCTCAGCCTTGTGCTTTACCTGCTTCTCACACACTGATGTTTCCTCTCCTTCCTTAGGAGTGAGAAAAAACCTAGAGAGAGGTTCCAGGATAATGATCATTTTCTCCTTTTCCCCTTTGAGAAGGCCACGAGAATGTTGCTGAGACTCTTGAAACTCTTCCACTCCATTCGCTAAAGCACCAACTTCAGCAGAGTCCTCCTCTGTGCTTTTCTCATCTATATGGCCATTGATGGCAGTAACTTCAGTTGTGGGGGAAGGGGGGTGACACTCAAAGGCCTCTGTGGAAAGGATCCTGACAGCAAACCAACCAGTTCACTGCCGGAACATCCACAACACTTCATTCTGCCTTTCTGTTTTCTTCAGATTCAGGTAGGCTGCTTACCCTGTGGTCATTTCTTCAGGCTTTCTGCTCCACCTGTGAACTCCAGAAATAAATTACTGTAAGGGCAAGGTGGAATATGGACAGAGTCACACCACTGCAGGTACTCTTATTCTAGTCCAGAGCTGCTGAAATAGCTGGGACCTCTGCAAAACTGAGCACGGAGAGCAAAAATGAAAGCAGCATAGTGCCTTCTAGGGACTTGCCAAATATTCCTCTGGTTGCAGCTGAAAAGGAGGATGTGGCTGTGCAGGAGCTGCATGTGTGCAGGTTTTTCCACCTGAGTATGTGCAGCCAGGTGGGAGGATGACACTCAGCAGCTTTCCCCTGTGCTCAAAACAGCTGCCTCTGCCCCAACCCCATCCTGCCCATCCCTGCCCTCTCAGAAACCACTGTGCCAGGAAGTTGCTTCTTCCTAGCTGAGATCCTCACATGATAATGTCCACTGAAGTGTTGTTCCTTGTGGTGTAGGTCAGTAGTAATGACTCAGACCCGCCCTTCACTTTCCGTCCTCTTGTTGGCCAGACACAAAATCCAGCCCACAAATTAATCTGTCCCATTCATTAAAAATGAATTAATTCCCCGTTCATTAAAAAATTGCATGCAGAAGTCCACAGTTTGTACTAAGGTCCTCTCCAATAGCTGTGAAATCAAGCACTTAAAAGTTCAGAAATCCCAGATTCTCCCTGCATTCCAGATGTGGTGCTTGGCGTTCTGTTTTGCCTCTCTTGGTGGATGGAATTACGCACAGTAATGCAACTTTTAACGAGACAAACATAGTGGTTTTCATCAGCTTCGTTTTTGCAGAGGAGGATGAACAAAGCTGAAATGTGTCTTTGCCCGAGTCCTGGAGATGGAGCTCTCCAAGCCTGGCTGTGTGATAGTGCAGTGCCCCCTCATGGGGAGCTGCTCCTGCTGCTGTTTCCTGGCTGCATCCAGGGGAGAGAACATGAACACAAACATCATTCCGTTCCTTGTCACTGCTCGTGTGTCTGAAAACTTCCCTTTTCCTCCCTCAGGTAGTTTGTGTTAAGGCTTACTGTAAGAGTGTTCAAGAAAGATCCATCATTTTATTGTAGGTTCAGCTTTTTTAAAAATAAAATCCCCGTGATTTTATTTTGGCTTTCGTGGAGGCCCTAAACTTGAGTCCTGTAATTAGATAACAGATCACATAATAGAAAAATGAGCAATTGTTCCTGAATTACCTCCACAGTGCTGTCCTGTTTTATACTGAGAGAGGATTCCCTGTGGCCCCCAGTGCCCTCAGTTCTGGAAAAAGCCACCCTTCCCATATAGGATGGGTTGTAAAGATGGATGTGAGCTCGCAGAGAAATACAACCGTGCCCACAGGGTGGGGAAGCATTGTTTGTTTGGAGCTCTGGTGCTGTTGTTGGAAGGGCAGACTGAAGCAGGATTGTTTCCTATGAGCAAAGGCACATTTCTCATGAATTGAGCTTTTGTCCTTAACACACAAAAAGGGCCTTTTTTTGTGATTCACACTGTGTGATATTTTTGGTTTTCTTTGCATTTAGTTAAGAACGGCACAAGAATAATACTGCAAATAAAACATAAAAGCAGAATGACCCTATAAAAAGAGCAAAAATCTTGCAGTAGTACTTTGGAGGCTCAGAGTGCAAAGCGGCTCGGATGGGGCCACATCCTTGTCTTGTGGCATTTGTCACAGGCTTTTCTTCCTCTTCTGAAATTTTCACACCTCCTGGGACACGTGAGTTGCAGTCCCCAAGGAATCAGAGAGAATAAAGAAACGAAGACCAAAAGGATGTTTAAAAGTTGCCACGTCACAACTGTTAAGTCAGAGTGCTGGAGTGCTTTCCTGGCAGGACTCACAGCGAGCACATTCCATTCAGGAATTTTCACATTTCTTGCTGAGGTGCTTTCATTGATGCTGAGTAAGGAAGGGGTGAATCCTGGCTCCAGCTTTTCTCACGAGAAGCAAACAGATCAGGCTTTTCTCTGCTGTCAACCAGCTGATCCTGAATCAGGTCAGAATTCCCATCCAAACCCTTTCCACGCATATGCTATATGGGAATATGGCTAGATCATTTCAGCTTAGATACTCACTCAACAACTCAAAAAACCCTCTTTGTCCTTTAGGTACTTGATTAAATAAGATGTCCTGGTGGCCTTAAATACTCCTGATGGGCTGGGAAGGTCTGAATGCCTCTCTGATTTGGGAATAGTCTCTGCAGTGGATCCCCAAAGAACCATATGGTCTGGATTTTTTTCCAGTGCCTGAGGTATCTTATGGCCCTATATCATCACATGGTGGAGGGATGACTCGATCATCTTGCTGTGGGACTGGCCCAGCTCACAAAGATTTCAACAGGAATAAAAGTGCTCCAAAAATTAGAAAGTGGCTCCTGTTTCTGTCCATGGGAGCAGTACATAACAGAGGAGAAAGGTTGGTTGCAGGAAGGAGGTGCACGTGACAGAAATAGCACTAAAAGGTCTTGCCAGCATTTACCTGCTCAACAACTGCAAGACAGTTTCTTTGAAAGGAAAGATCAAAGTTTTCTATCCAAATAATATTTTGAATTTAAATGCCTGCATTGAAATCAGGATTTGTAAATCCGTAGTAGCTTTGTTATCCAAATGCTAAACCTTTTACTCATCACCCATATGTTTAATGATCCATGTGACGTGCATGGATGGGTTTTAGTTTATTTTTGAAAAGGGTAGGTGGATTTTTGCTTTCCAAAGGCCAAGGGATAGCTTGGCAGTCCATCCTCTACTGGGAGCATGGTGACGTCTGGTTAACTTCTGGTGCAGGGGGGTTTCACAACCTCCCAGATAATCTTTTCCAGCCCTGGTTTACTTAGAGAAAGTTTCTGCAACTTCTAGTCTTTTCTCCTGTCGTCTTTTCTTTCCTGGAAATGAAGTTGGTTAGATCTTATCTCTGTCCTTCCAGCAGTGTAATCGCTGACTCTCCTAACAGCAACCTCTCGTGTGCTGCATCTGCACTATTGTGTCCTGCCCTATTTCCAGCCTTCTCCTCCAGACTCAATAGCCCCAGCTCGCTGCTCTCTTCCCAGAGGTTGTATTGCACACCTTATCAGTGCGGATGTGCTCGCACACCCGGCCGGGAGCAGCCTGGCTGTGCCTGTCCCCTGTCCTGTGTCCCCTGTCCCATGTCAGCGGTGGCTCCTTGCTGCTGCTCCCCGTTCCCTGTTCCGGTGCCTTCTGTGGCAGGGCTGGCAGGATCCCTGCGTGGGTGTGGGGATTCCTGCTGGGCCAGGTGCTGGGAGCAGGTGCCAGGCCCCCGGGCCCTGCGGAGCGCAGGAACCAGCATGTGCAGC
Organism: Origma solitaria; assembly: GCA_013397895.1. NCBI lineage: Eukaryota > Metazoa > Chordata > Aves > Passeriformes > Acanthizidae > Origma > Origma solitaria. The sequence goes on from VZRL01001803.1 coordinate 554,018, forward strand.
TGGCTCCCTGTGCATCCCAGCCCTGCCAAGGGAACCGAGTCCCCACGGCACCTGGGGGCTCTGCCTCAATGCCCAGGCTCAGGGAAGCCACCAGCACTCTCCTCAGGGGAATCACAGAATGCTTTGGGCTGGAAGGGACCTTAAAGCTCATCTCATTCCACCCCAGCCCCGTGCAGGGACACCTTCCACTCTCTCAGGCTGCTCAGAGCCACATCCATCCTGGCCTGGAACACTGCCAGGGATGGGGCAGCCTCTGTGCCAGGGCATCACCACCCTCACAGGGGAGAATTCCTTCCCAATATCCAATCTAAGCCTCCGCTCTGTCAGTTTGAAGCCATTCCCCCTCATGCTGTCACTCCAGGCCCTTGTAAATTGGCTCCATCTTTCGTGTAAGACCCCTCTCATATTGAAGTGCCACATGAGGTGTCCCTGGAGCCTTCTCCAGGCTGAACAACCCAAGCTCTCTGCGCCTATCCTCACAGGAGAAGTTAATTAATTTCTGATTGATTTCTGGTGATCTGCTTTGGAGATTATCCTAGGTGGAAGAGCTCACTCCTAAGGAGTGTGAGCATTTCAGGAGCTCCTAGGGAGGAAGGGCTGCCAAAGAAGAGGTGTGAGTCCTCTCCTCCATCTCAGGAGCACTGGCTTCCAGGAGCACTTGGAGTTCTGTAACCACCTTGTGGCAGCTACTTCAGTGGACAGCAGAGGAACTCCTGGTCGTGCACAGTGTTACAGAGCCAAATCCTTCCAGTCTGAAGACCCCAAACAGTATATAGAGCGCTCATTAGCACCAACATTCTAATTAATACTTCAGTATAAAATTGGCGCATTTTGCTGTCATTTATTCCACTCTCTTCCCAACACACCTCCTCCCCAAATCATCCTTATATTCTTCCCGTGTTCCCAACAGATTCAGTGACCCCAAACCACACATTTTGTCCTGCTGCCTGGACAAGATGTTGCATAAAATGCCAAAGAGCATGGACAAGGCAGTCTCTCCCTGCTGATCCTCCCGTGGGGATGCCAGCAGGAGCTCCCTGCTGCACCTGCCCACTGATCCCCGGCTATAGGAGCATTGATCCCTGGATATAGGAACCTGCTCATCTCTGTTTTCTCTACATGCCTCTATTTGATTGAAATGAGCCAGTTGGCTTCCCAATGGGGGGCTGACAGTGGGATAAAAAAAGTCTTATTTCCTCCAGAAACTAGAGGAAAAAGCCCTCCCTAAACCTGTCAAAAGCGTACCATGAAATTAACCCCCAAATCTGAAAATACGTGTTAATAAAATCAAAGAGAGCTTCTGAGCTGTCTTTGATTTTGAAACTTCTGCGGAGAAATGGGCACTGTTAGGTGGTGATTCATCAGACCTGGTTTAGCTGTCTACCTTAGGAATAGATGAATCATGCCCTAGAAATGCTGCTTCAATATTTGAAAAGGGGGTTTTTCTTATTTTGTTTGATGACCTCAGTTAGTTATTACTTATAATGTTGTAAAATTATTTAAATTTTTAATACAGCGTTAATCTTCACTCGGGACGAGGATGGGCTGATAATACATCTTTCTCTGAGAACTGTGGTTTCAAAAAACCAGCAGTTTCACTCCTGTGATTTTGCAGTTTGTCTTCTGGAAGGGATGTGTGGGGTAGAAATGGTGAAGTTGTAAGACCAAAGAAGACAGAAGCCTAGAGGGGAAAAAGGTGAGCAAGTCGGAATCTGAAAAAACACAGGAAACACAGATGATGTGGTTTCTCTAAAAAGCTTGTTTGTTCAGTTAGAGGGAACGGGAATTTGTGTATGCATAGCTGTAGTTTTACTAACTGTATATAAAAAGGGGCAGATTAATTTATTGCACGCACTATCCAATATCATTATATTAGATATTATACAATACCAGGACATACTGTTACAGATTTTATATGTGGTAGACTCCAAATCTATGTGCAGAGCAGATTGACAGAGAAGGGCCTGTGTATGGAAAGTGGAAAGTGGTGGAATAAATAACTTTTTCTTACATCCAGTGATGCAGCTTTTAAAAGTTGCTGAGACAACTCTAACCCTTCAGTATAGCCAAGAAACACCTGAAGATGGCTCCTCACTTCAGGGATGGTCCCCTAATGCCCCTAATGTAAAGATTAACTCAGTGGGACATGGACCTGAGCTCTAATTCATGTTCCTGTGGTTGTCTCCCAACCCTAGGCCAGGTTTAGATGTTCTTCATCACAGACATTTTATTTTCTCTTTTGTGTTTGGTTTTCCCTCCCTCTGAGCCTTTGTCAAGAGAACTAATGAGCTGCATTCAGTGTCCTTTTTCATGAATTGGCTCTTATGAAAGCTGTATTTAAAAGTGCAAATGTGTTCATAAACTTTACTTATGAAAAGGGTGATAGACTGAGGTATAAAAGTAATTTAATTGGGCAGAAGACACAACTTCGTTTACAGAAGACGAACATGCTGTTATTTAAAGTAAGCAGCATCCAAGCTATTCATGGAATGGCATTTGTCTTCAATAAATATTTTACATAATACATGCAAGTTATTCATGGAATGGCATTCATTTTTCGTAGAAGTTTCATGTAATGACCCCTTGGGACTTGCAGGAATTAAAGATTTGATAACAACGTGGTCTCTCATTTTCCGTGATTTTGATCTCAGCTACAAAAGGGGTTGGAATGTGAGGGGTTATTTTTTTCAATTCCAGACCCCCTGAACATTTCCAGTCAACTGCTGTACATGCAGCCCTACTAATAAACCTTTGCTTTCCTTTGTGACCTCCCCAAAATGTCAGCAGCTTGTAAATTGGGAATTAGTGATATATCTGTGATGACTTCAGTTTGGGAGATATGGGATGCTATTTTAAAGCATAACATAATTGTGGGGGCTTTCTTTGTTGCAGGTACTGATGACAAATTCCCCTGGAAGCTGAGACATTAATCCTTGGGAAAAGTGAGTGTCAGGAGCTTGATTATGGAGCCATGGACAGCCTTTGCTGGAGGGGGGTGTAGGGCACAGCAAACGTCAGCCAGGAGGAGCAGAAGATATTTTGCCTACTGAGTCATGGCACTAAATGTGCCTTTTACAATTATTTACAGTGAAATTCAGTGGAAGAATGAATCAGGTCATTGGTATTTAATCTGAAGCAGAGTTCTGAAACTTCAAGTGACGATGGAGGAGACGATGGAGGAGGGAGGTTGCCATGATGATATGTATCATCCAGGGAAAACATGTCCTTGTGCTTACACCTCTTCTTGTATTTCATCTTGCTGATGTAGAAAACCTGTAGGTGTAATAACCTGAAAGACTGAAAGGCTTTTAAAAATGGTCTACATGAAATTGCTGCTTGTCATCCCTGGATGCAATACTGAGAGAAAAATGCAGCAGTATTTGCACAGCTTTTAAATTTCTTGGGACAATCCCAAAATAAGCAGTGGCTTTGTCCACAGAGTGCTGCTGCAGTCATAATCATCATAAAGAAAGGAAAACACACAAATGAACATGCAAAGTACGATGGCTTGTAGTTGGACTTGATGACCTTAAAGGTCTTTTCCAGCCTAAAAGATTATGAGTAGTTTTGTTTGACCTCACTGTGGCCTTGCAGTTCCTGAAGGGAGCCTGCAGGGAAGATGGAGAGAGACTCCTGACAAGGGCCTGGAGTGACAGGACAAGGGGCAATGGCTGCACACTGACAGAGAGGAGGTTTAGATTGGATATTGGGAAGGAATTCTTCCCTGTGAGGGTGGTGAGGCCCTGGCAGAGGTTGCCCAGAGAAGCTGTGGCTGCCCCATCCCTGGCAGTGTTCCAGGCCAGGTTGGATGGGGCTCTGATCAAACTGGGATAGTGGAAGGTGTCCCTGCCCATGGCAGGAGGTTGGAATGAGATGACCTGTAAAGGTTCCTTCCAACCCAAACAATTCTTTTCTGTACTTCTGCCCTTGGATGGAGCACGGTCCTCATGGAACGATATCCCCACCATTCCTTGCCCACAGCAGCAGTTGCTCAGGTACCCCAGAGAAGGAGCATGTTATATACCTCAGTGAGTGATTTTAATTGAATAAATAGATTTTTTTGCTTCTGAAGAAATATCTGAATTTTTAATTATACTTTCCATCTTTCAACTATGTGTCAGAATTACTATCTTTTGGTAGTGGCCAGTATTTAGCATGTGTCTCAGGCATAGTTTTTGGCCACTATAAACACATGTTGCACACTTCTGGGTAGCTGCTCATGGCTGCTGTCCTGGCAAATTTTGATCTCTGCAGGACTTGACCTTTAAATGTACAGTCTGGCCAAACTACAACAGGTGAGGAAGCTGTGAGGAGCCCTTGCTGCTTTGCCTCCCAGCAGACTTGTTCAGGCTCCCCGCACTCAGCTTGCCTTGATTCACGCAGAAGGGTGCAACTAAACCAGACACAGTGCCATTTCCTTTCTGTGGCACAGGCTTGGGAAGTTCCCTAGGCTTTGTTTCTTGCATAAGAAGTAAGACAGGGAGCTGCAGAGAAGTTTAAATAAGTGCTGCCAGGCATTTAGAGCAATCATTCATGATTGTGGGTTCCCATTTGGTACCAGTGATGATTAAACTCAGCTAAGCCTCTCCTCTGCTTCCCTCAAACACTTTCCTCCTGTCACACTGACACAGCTGTTCGTGTGTCTGTACAGTGGATTGGATCAGGAACTGATCCAGCTAAAAATAACCAAGGGTAGAGTGGGAAACTATTAATCTTCTGCCACTGAATTTTCAATCTGCACGCAGAGCTGCACTGGCACCGTGAGCAGAGCTCAGGAGAAAGCGACCATGAGGACACACAGAAGAGGGGATGAGGCTTTTGGAAGAAAAGGAGGTGGAACCAGAGCTCCAAGGGGATGAGCAGAGTAGCACAAACCTGGCAGCTCCACTTCTCAGAGGTACTTAGCAAGAGCTGGGCACTGATTCCAGCTGTATGACATCTGCTTGGAAAAGATGCATGAACTGAACCTCCTCTGCAGATACTCCTCGTGTGCAAAAAGAAGCACATTTCTGTTTAATGCCTTTGTTCTGCTTTCTGTGAACTCCCTGCTGCTCCCCCCAGGCTCCTGCTTAATGGCATGGTGGAAATAACAACTTCAAGACTGTGGAGCTCCGGGTATGCTTGTTACCACCCAGCCCAGATGCAGTTTTCCCTCACTTGTGCCAGCCCTGCCGTTTGTGGGGCTGTGCTGAGCACTGGGTTGGGGAAGCAATGCAAGTCAAAAATAACCCGGTGGGGTGGCTGAGGATGGCGAGAACTTTAGCCATCCAGGATAATCTGCTGTCACAAATCAGGGAGAGCTGTTTGCCATTGCAGGATGTCATGGAAGCCCAGCCTCGGAGATACCTATTTAATACAAGGAACAGCCTTGGGAATGAGGAGGCAGGAATCCTTTTCCCATGTTCATAAGGGACACGAGAGCAAACCCGGCTGTGGCCAAATGGCAGCACAAAACATCTTCACACAGGCTTTGCTTTAGCAGTTCTTCACATGATGCTTTTGGAACAAAAGTCCATGGCAGCGTGTGCTGTTCAGCTGATGGATGTTCTTTATTCTGTGGATTAGGGAGAAAGCTACCGGGATTTTTAAGGGTACTGCAGATATGGGAGCTGTGCTATCACCAAGAAAGGGAATAAAAGAGCCGTCTTCACAGACAGCTTCATGGTACAGAGAAATAACAATTTGTGGATGCATTCCAGAAAAGGATGTTTTCCTCTTCTCTGCTCTAGAGAAACAATGCCCCTGCTGTGATGCACCAGCACTAACCTACATGATCACACCAGCAGTGACATCATTTTCACCTCCTCACAGACTTGGAGGAAGCATCTGTAATTAGTCATTCTCTCTTGTATTCCAAGCCGTGTCTGGTTTTCTTCTGGCATCTCTCTTCAGTTCATAGTTCATGCCTCCTGGGTTGAGTATTTTTAAGTACCAGTCATTTCCTTTTTCTCTCCCTCCTACTTCTGACTTGGCACTTCACTGCTTCTCTCCCCAGGAATGCTCCTGCTGGGAGACTTCAGCACTGATGGCAAAGGGGATGAATGCAGAGACTCAGAACCTGAGGAACTTCAGCATCTGCTCGGGTTACATTTCCAGAGAAAGGAACTCACTTTTTCTCCACATGCATTAGTGGCTCTGGTCAAAACAAGCTGGAAGATGCAAGTGGAACCCACAGTCACATTGGCAGCTCCATGCCAAATTAGCCAAATGAAAGTGCCTGAAGCTTAGGGCAGGATGTGGCTGCCCTGAGGTAAATCCTGAGTGCTTTCACACCAACCCCTGTCCTCAGAATAGCCCTGGACAGGTAACATCCACACTGACCGTGCCAGGGAACTTAGATTCAAGGGTCCAGAACAAATACCATCATGCTTTGCCATCTTCTTTCACCTCTCTAAGAATATGAGGGCTCGTGTTCATTGATTATAATTCTTCTTTCTCTAGATACAGGAAAAATGTTCTGTTTCACCCTCTTGCTCCCTGCATTCCCACTGCTGCTTCCCTTCTTCCAATAATTGTTAATTTTTTTTTTTTTCAATAAAGCCTCCTGTGGTTCCTGTTTCACCCTACGTTCACATGAAGGCTTGATCATAAGTCCAAAGAACTGGGAAGGTGCCTGAAATCCCTCTAATGCATACTGTATGTAAACTGTTTTTCCTGTTTTGCTTGGTATTTCTGCCTGAAGGCATGGGGAGAAATCCAAAGGTCATCTGTTAAAGAAATCAGGCAAGAAAAGAAAGCAGGTAACCAGCAAAGAGGCACCTTCTTAAGCACAACAGCCAGGTGCAGAGCTGTGGGAGGAAACTTCCCAGTCCCTGCACTGGAAAAGATCTGACAAGGCTGGGAAGAGCAGCCAGGCAGCAGAGCAACTGCAGGAGCTCTGGAAAGCACAAAATAAAAAAAGGAAGTCCAGGTATGAGGGATAAATTACTTGGGGGGGTCTGAGAGTGGTGACCCTTCTCCTATGCAGTGTTATCACCTAAAAAATCACATTTCCCCAGCAGCTTTAGGAAATCGACCCCCCCAGTCTTCCTTCCCAGCTGTTCATCCCATTTCAGTCTCTTCCGCTCTCCCTTCCCCTCACGTGGGGGCCTGGTTCAACCATTCACCTCTGCAATGGCAAAATGCTTTGGGACACCTTGAATTTGGCTGTGTTGCCTCTTCTGGCCTCCCTTTGCTCAATCTCAGGAAATTTCCTGTATTTCTTTCTTTTTTTTTTTTTTTCCTAAAGATGGAGGCTCCTGTGTGTCTGGCTATTCAGACCAGTGTTGTTGAGGTAAAAAGAAACAGAGTCTGAAAAAAAAGTCTCCTGTGCGTGCAGGGACACTTTAGTTTGATGTATGTCAAAAACTGTTTTAGAGTTTATGCATGAAATACTTTAAAAAAAATTAAACACATAAAACACACCTCTTGTCCAAGATCAAAAGAAATGTTTTCCCAGACACAATGAAGCGAAGAGTGTAAAAAGCTGTATTTCAGCCACCACTATTACATATATTTTCTTCCCAGAGGGGGACTGGAAAACTGGATCACATAAAACCCAAATGGCACTGGGAAAACAATCTCCTCAGTTCTTCTACCAGGAGGATGGTGTGCCACTGCAGAGTGCAAAATCTTTTTTAAAGACAAACTTTTCTCTCATGAAGGAATGGTGAGCACCGAGTGCCCTCCTCTCTGGCTTTTCTTGCAGAAATGTGAGAAAATTAAGACCAGTTCTAAGAATGTCCCTCAACTCCAGAATCCTGGGCCAAGAAACTGATGAGAAATTCACTCTGGGGAGACAGGAAGAAAGGGAAAGGGAGGGAAAGGAAGGACAAAATGAAGGGAAGGGAGAGAGTAGCTAATTCCTTTTTTCCAGTAGCATCCCACTGTGACCCTGAGGGAGGAGCTGGCTGCTAGAGAAGCTGGCGAGGTGGCTGCTGTCAAAGGGAACTTTCTGGTCCTTGCCTTTTTGCACATCCCCAGTGCCTTCTGAATTAGGCTTGTGATTTTATGCTGCCCACAAAGCGATTAAATCCCTGGAAGACGAGGAACATACCCTGTAACTTCTGCAACAGCAAAGGAAGGGTAGGTACCCAGATTCTCCTCTCCAGCTACACGACCACAAAAAGTAAAGGGCAAACAGGCCAGGGTGAATTAATTATTTCAGCCAAGTGATACTGAACAGGCAAAACTAACAGTGGCTGTGGAAAGGAACTCCAGTTATGTGCTTAGACTGGTGAGCAATCCCATCCTGGCTGCTAGGGAACAGCTGTGAACCCTAAGGCCCCTTCGATTTGGCATAGTTTGAAATAAATTAATAAAGATCTTAGAAATAAGCGCATGTCAATCCTTTTAATTTATAGAGCACTGCTAAATATACACAGCACTTCACAAAGCCTCTTTGCATGGCCCTGTCCTGCTCTCCTGCCCTGCCCATGCCATGGTTTCCAGTGCTGGCAATGCTGTCCTGCAGCCCCTCCTCTGCTGAGCAGCCTTCACAAGCTCCCTTGCACTGCCACATTTTTCTCTTGTCTCAGTTGTTCTCTTCACCTGACACTCCCTGGCATCTCTCTGTATCACAACTGTCTCTGATTCCTCACTCACATTTCATCATTCTGCTTTTGGGGGGGGGGGGGGGGACAAAAAGAAAAAAAAA
>VZRL01001803.1:562659-600114 GCA_013397895.1 Origma solitaria
AAAAAAAAAAAGAAGGCTCTGGGGAGACCTTATTGTGTTCTTTCAAAGTTTCTCTCCATCTTTCTTGCAGGCTCCCTTCAGGTACAACACAGGGTGAATCTTAACCTGCCTTTTCAGAATATACCAGTGTTTTAAGAACCCTCTGGCTTTTCAGGTGGGATATTTTGGACTTATCCCATGGTTTCAGTGGGTTGTATTCTGCCAGCAATTCATTCCAATATCCGTACTGTGTATAGCCATGCTTTGTGCAATTCCTTAGTTTTCTGGGGAATGTGGAGGGCTCTTTTTTGTCCTGGAGATTATGGAAAGCTGAAACTTGGGCCATATTCAATTACAAAATAGTAGAAACATGCAATAAATCATGCTAGAGTTTATTCTCTATGAAAGGCTTCCCATTGGAGGGAACTGCATTAATGCTCCTCTAGACTGAAAGTTGTTTGTGACAGGAAACAGTTTCATTTTGTATTTCTACAACAAGTACAGTTATGTCTCCGCTCAGTTCAAGGTCCATAAGAAGCTACTGTTGTATAAATAAAACACAGTTGTAGATCCCCACCTGCTGAGTTTTTCACATATTGCAGCTAAAATGAGACTGAACCACTGCTTTTTGAGAGGAAAAAGTATCTGTCCGTGTGTGGAATTTATCTGGAACTGAGTGTGACATTACCATCCGTAATGCCTCACACTCCACTGAGGAGGCATGAGCTAAGGTGAAAGAACTAAGTGATCAGGCAGGGGAATTATTTCAGTCTGTGCAACCATGAGCCTGGTTTGATGGATTAGAACCTGATGACGGGTCACTACCCTGCTAAAGCCTTTAGGGCTTGCAGGATGGAGAATACGGTTAGCACAAGTTGGGCTTGCAGTTGTCACTGGATTTGTATTTTTAGTTGTTGGCATTAGCCTAGTTAAGTGCATTGTAACATGCTTATTCATCCTTGACATTTCCTACTTTTCTATTTTCTCTTTCCTCATTTATGAAAAATAATAAAGTTGAATGATCACTTTGGATCCCAACATTTTACCTCATTTGTGTTTTAATCTCACTTTTGGGTGTGTTGAGAACCAAATTCCTTTCCATAGTTGTGGATCAAGGCAAAACTTGCCTTTTTTTTCCTGCAGAGTACCCAAAAATCCCAAAAGTTACCTGATGCAGAGTGGAGGTGTCTTCCCCATCATCACTAATGAATCATCATTTTCAGCCCTAAAAATCTTGGGCAAGGCATCCAAGACCTTTGTAACTTTTAGAATACAATTAAGGAATAGTATCTTATGTGCAACCACATCACAAAAACCATGACGTAACTTAGCTGAAAGAATTATCCTTGTTTTACAAGATTAAGAAATCAGGATCCAATCCAGGTTAATAAGGCTAAAAACCTTTAAAGACTGCTGGGCCAACATCCACATCAATCTTTAAATTCATGGATCCACACTAAGACCTCCTAGATGCCATCCAGCTCCCCAGGATTAATATTTCACATTGGCTGTCTTTTTCCAGAGTTATATAATAATAGTATGCCATAATAAATTGTGTGATTAAGGTGCAAGATGGAGTAATCTGTTAGTTCTTTTATTTTATTATTCTACTTGTTGACCTCCACACAGCTACCAGCTTCAGAAACTCCCATTCACAACAGGAACACCTCAATTCCCTAATTTCTTCAGATGCACTTTAATCAGCAAACTTTTTCAGACTCCTCTCCTGCTGTCAGCTTAGTAACAACTTCATGAGTTATTTTATTTTTCTCTGAAGAAAAGAAAAAGCTTCTGAAGACCAACAGGTTAAATGCAAAATCGAGCAAATTAGTGCCAGCATTACAGATCTGGAGTTCCAGCTGCTTTTCTCAAAATTGCCCTCAATTTCCTGCATTTTCAGATCATTATTTCTTATACTTGCATCATTCCATTATAATTATTATACAAAGAGAAGAAAATGGAGCTGGCTGAGGCATAAAAAGAAAAGTTAATGGCTACATCCCCTGGCCTATTTATACAAGCAGGTCCAGAGTCAATGGAGGCCTCCCTGGACATCCACAGCACACAAAGGCTGAGGGTTTGGCCAGAGAGCAGCTCATGTGCTGTGGGCAGTGAAAGGGGATCAGCCCATCCTCTGGCTAACCAGGAGACCTCCAGATTTCTGATCAGCAGAGAAAGGGAAAACCCAGATGAAAGCTGCCAGGACCGACTGGCCTTGGGACTCCCGAGGGCCACCTCTCCGTAACTCTTTTATGGAAGACAAAAGCTCACCAAAGATTCATTTCTAACAGAAGTGAAATGTTTTAATAACAAACATCATAAAACCAACTGAAATACAAATTTTAAACATTGATTTCAGGAGGGGATGCTGCTTTAAACAGAATAACATTAAACATCAAAGAAGTTATAAACTCCCAGGTTTCCATCCGAAGCCCGGAGACACAGGACTCTGAAATGCTCAACTGATGGAAATTACGCCTCAAGATCACATTGAAGGGATGCCCTTTAAGACCTCTGAATTTGGCTCAAATTAATATCCTGATGAGTTAAGACTAACTCAAAATCCCACAGAGTAAGAACAAGTGTGTGATTTTCAGTCTGTAGTCACAGAGCAGAAGTGTCATACCTGGTCCCACAGTTTTGTGTTTGGGACAGAATGTGACATTCTGTCATCAGGATGACTTGTTAAGAGAAATAGTGTTTCCCATTCTTAAAATCTAAACCTTTTATTAATTACTAAGAGTCCATCCTTTTAACAAGGTAACATAACAAAGCTCAAACAACAAGCCACAAAACCAACTACACAGAAACACAGCATCAGTTCAAGAGAAAGACCTTTGGGCACAGCGACAAGCCCCCAAGTTTCTTTATCCCAGTTCAAAAGAAAATGAGCCTTTTTTGCACTTTTCAGGCTTAAAGGCTCTGACACTGCCCCAAGCCTGTCACTAGTGGGAACAATGAGGTAGACCAGACCAACACATCTTAAAACTGCACTTTCCAACCCTGACAGGCCCAATGTCAGAGTTCCATAGGGGGGGGGAAAAGAAATTGTTTCCTCTGATGTTTTCAGAAGATGATGCACCTAAGCCTCTCAGTGTTCCTCCTCAAACAGTAATTGTTTACCCCACTCCTACCCCTAATTAATATGTAACAGCCAAAAATGTGTAATAATCCAAATAGGATATGACAGAGTATCTAAACCCAGGCTCAACTGAGTTCACCCTTGAACAAAAGAACAAGTGCCCTATAAACCAGTTTGGTTTTTCCTTATGAACTCTTGGTAAGCAAGGCAGACCTGGAAGGTCGTATTTTGTTGAGGGTTTTTTGGTTTGTGGGTGGGGGGGCAGGGGGGAGAAAGTTGTTTGTTTTAAACAAAAAGCAGAAAGTATTTTTTTCTAGTTTGAGCAGTCATGCTGGCCTAAGAATCAGCTAAGTCAAGGACACCTGATTTAAAGACTTCCTAAAGAAAGGAAGCTTCTGCAAATGGATGCTGGGAATAGGGGTGCAGTCAAACCAAACATCTTTACATAAGCATGTTGCTTCCCTCTATATAAATCACACTTAACAGGAGATGCTTAAAGCATCCCTGAGGACTTTACCATTAGTTTCAACTCATTAGGAGAGGTCCAATTGCCCAAATACATGCTGAAAACATATCAGGAATAAAATACCCTCAAATTTGATGCATTATCTTGTATATGAATGCTGCACTTCGCTGCACCCCAGCAATAAAGACTTCTTGAGCTGCCTTGACAAAGGTCATTCCTGGCTGAAATCCCTGCAGGCTACAGGGATTTTGATTTGGGATTTGATCAACTGCTGCTTCCTGATGCATCTGGGTGTGCAGTCAGCACCTACACAGGAACAACAACCGCAACATCACAGCCCAGAGGCCAACAAAACAACCCCGCACAGTCAGGCGCGTTTACACCGGACATGCTCACAGCAGAACGCTGAGCAAGCTGCAGCAGTCACAGCATCTGGAGAGACTGGGAACTGAGGCGCAGCCAGAGCTCCAGAGGAAGACGGAAGGGAAAAGGCACTGGCACCTTCACAGGAGAGGAGACTGCTGGGATTAAGAAGGGGGCAAGAGATGGACGCTGTCGCAGCTGCCTGCTGTTCTAGCAGCAGTCCTAAGCGATAGATATTGGAATTCAGGAGAGCATTGCCTGGCAGCAGGATATTCAGTTGCTTCTGAATTTCCTGAAGCACCTGCAGCTGACTTTGCTGATTCAGGAGAAGCATATCCATATTTTCCCTCATTTTCTTCACTGTACAAAGAGAAGAGAATGTTAATGCCTGCTATATAAAAACACAACGCAATTTAGAAGCCTTTTTATACTTACACTCTTCAGAAACAAGATTCCAGTGATCCATCTCATTCTTCTCTGCACCACACCTTCGCTCTTCTTTCTGATGCAGAGATGTAAATTCAGGCTGGTTTGCATCTAAAGGGAAGATAGTGAAAGTCAAGAGCTGCAAGGTCTGCATTCCAAACATGGCAGCTCAGTAAGAGCCCTTCTTAAAATCTGAACTTCATTCAAGTTAAGTCAAAACCAAACAAAGATTAGGCAGATACAGGGTTTAGGGCCTTTTTTTGAGGGGGGGCACAGGAAAAGGAGGAAGCAAAGCTGGAGCAAGGGATATGTTAAGGAAAAGGGCAGTTGAGATTTAGTAAAAATGGGTTTGTATTTGCACACTCTCTTTAGAAGCAAATAGAGTGCTAGACTAACCTGAGTGTCCAACTGACAGGGCCAAAATGAGACTTTCTTCAGGAGTTATAAACTCTTACATCTTACAAAAGCCATGAAGAAAAACACAAGCTTAAGGAGTGTAAGATGCCACACTAAGGGCTCTTTAGCAGAGTTACTAGGCCACCTCTCTGTAACTACCGACTGAGAGGCCTCAAACCCTACCTTACATATTCAGTTTTGCCATTCCACTACACACTTGATAATAACTTCATAATTATTCCCATTGTTAAGGTGAAAGGCTCTTTTTTTTTTCCAGAAGAAACAAACACACAAAAAACAAGTAAAGAAAACACTCACCAAATAAACAAGCAAAGCAACCAACCACAAGGCCCACTGAAAACAAACTACAAAAACCTCACACGCAGAATATCTGCTTCTCACACCAACTCCCAGAACAATTCTGTGGGGCTCTAGGCAAGATCCAAGAAGAAAACTTACAACATTTTTGACCAAGGATAAAGGGACTTCCCATGTAAAGGTACAACAGGGAAAAAAACCCCGCAATGTCAGTTTTTATCCCTGAGTTTCTGGTTATTACTAGAACATGAAATATTGCAAAATCCAGAGAACTCCCTACCATCCCTTTGTCTAACAGCCTGTGCTATGAATATTCCAGAGACTTCCCACTGCAGACAACAAAAAGCTAAGATTCAAAATCCACATATAACAAGAATTAGCTGCTACAGATTACCAAGGCACTGTTTACAGTCAAAATTCCTTGCACCTCCCTAAGCTTAGCATTTTGATGGCTGAGCACTTCTGGAGATCTAAGGCTACACATCAGGCAACACTAGGAAGCAGGAATTAGTGTGATCTTTATTATTAGTGGAATCTGAGAGCTTTGAGGAATCTAAGGTGCCAAGCAACCTTCATGCTAACTCCTAAATTTCAACTTCAGCGTTTTAAACGAACTTCTTCAGATAAGAGAGATAAATGCATTATATAAGAAATGGGAAAAATAAAGTAACAAAACCTAAACAACCAACCCCCAACACTCATACCCAGAACAAGGAAGGAGAAGAGTTTAAGAAGAACAGAGTATTTCATATATCCCCTGGGATTCTGTATAACTTGAAATAAACACAACTTAAATCAGTTACCTGCTGTGTGCTCACTGGGCGTCTCTCTCAGATGTTCGTGTCTCATGGAGTTTGAGCTCACACTGAAGCTGTTTCCCTGCTCTGAGTGCCTATAGGGCTTCTCATCTGTATGGACTCGCTGATGCTGCAGCAGAGCTGGGCTCCTACTGAAGTTCTTTCTGCATACGGTGCAGGAAAAGGTTTTCTTTTTCAGATGGGTTTTGTGGTGAGCAAGGAGGCTCGAGGCACGGCTGAAGGTTTTCTCACATTCCTTGCACCTGTAGGGCCTCTCCCCTGTATGGACTCTCTGATGAACCCCCAGGTTGGCCTTCCTGCTAAAGCTCTTCCCACATTCTGCACAGACAAACACTTTTTCTCTTCCGTGGATCTGCAGGTGGCTCAGGAGCCTGGCGTGCCCCTTGAAGCCCTTCCCGCATTCTGGACACTTGAAGGGTTTCTCTTCCCGGACAAGTTTCCTGGAGTCTTTTTTTTTGTCATCACAGGCTGCCCCCCTGTCTGGGCTCTGGGTTTCACATCCTTGAGGCAGGTGCTCTTGCATGAGGTCTTCAGGGAAGCCTTTCTCCTCCTCATTGTCCCCCAAAATGCAGTCCCCTGATGGAGTAAGAGACCTATCTTAACACTCCTCTTCCCCTGGAGCAGATAAGCTGCTCCTTGTAAAAGAGCTCCCTTTTTGAGGCCTACCTTCAGCTTACACCAGACTCCCCTTTCCCAAGGAGGAAGGGAAATTCTGAAAACTGAGACAAGAAGGGGTGGGGGAAGTGGCAAAGGGAAGAAGAAGAAGAAGGTAAGAAATGTTCCATTTCTCTTCCTTCCTCTCCCCATTTCCTTCTTCTTTTTCCCTTCAGAGAATTCAGAAAACGAAGACTGCCAAAATGAAGGAAGGAAAGAACATGCTGAAACATCTCACCCATCCCAAATACCTACTTTTGGGTATTTGTTCCTGCAGACTTTGCTCAAAAGCTTTCCAAGCTGCTAAATTAGCATTACCACTGTTTCAAAGCTGGGTATTTGGATTGGGGAGGGATCTTTCAGCACAAAAGAGACCACTTAACCTTTACTAGGCAAAACGAGCAGGGAGATTTAGGCTGTTTCTCACTTGTGCTAGTTCATACTTACTGAAAAAACCCCTAAATTACAGGTTTTTTTCTCTATCACAACAGTTTTAAGTACTATAAACATACTATATATTTATGCATCAGAAGTCAAAAAGGGCTCTTTATTGATTAAAAAAACTAATTCCCAATTAACTATTACAATCTCTTTTCATAGCTAGATCTACCATATTTACTTTCCTTGCAATGACAAGCTAAATAAATTGCATTCTAAAGCAGCTCACCACAAACATTCAAACACGTTCCTTTCCTAAAGAATGCAACCTGTTTATTCCACAAGTGAATATGCACCATTCACACACCCTCCGGTGTTCTGATAACCCCCAGTTATCTTGTTCTGATGGCCAGATCTTATCTTTACAGCAGTACAGCATCAACAGAATTAAAAGGATCACCTAAAAAACGCTTAGCCAAGGTTGATTTTTGCAAGCAGCTTCAGGTGTTTACTGTTAATTCAAGTAAGCAATTTGGCAATTAGCATCTCTGACCTAGCATTAAAATAGTAGTCAGGCATTTAACGCAAAAGGCTTGTTTAATCCATTAACACCACCAAACCAAACCAGGCTTTCTACATTCGAGATAAAACGCTGCAGTGCAATTCCAGGCCTACCTCTATGACACCAAAGAATAAAATTCGTAAATAACGTGTCCTTGAAGAGGCAAAATACAAAATGCTCTCTATTTACATGGACACAACTACCAACATGGAGAAAGCAGGAATGAAATAAGCAAACCTGCTGAGAGAGGGAGTCCTCTCTCCTACTTCAAGGAATTACACCCGGGAGAAAGCTTTCTCCCGGAGGCATGAAGAAGGCTCTCTCTGGCAGGAGCAGTCATTGCTCACACTACAACCACGAGGCTGATTGCTCCTCGAGAGCCGTGCAGGACTCTGACAGTGACACGGGAACCAAAGAACACTCCATCCCCACCACACCTGGAGCTGGGCAGGCCGCAACTCCCTCAGGCCCTCCTCACCCGTGAGAAATCCTGGAAGAGAGAACTGTGCCGGCCGCCCTTCGCTCCTAAGGAACGGCATTGTTTTATTTTAAAAGAGGTGCTGGGAAAGAGAGCAGAAAGAAACCCAGAAGGTCAGCAGCAGCCTTGTCCCAGCCTTGTCGCCGGCACGGCGTCCCAGGGCCGAGGGAAGCAATGAGGGCATCACGAGCGGGATCACCACGCTTCCCTGCGGGATTGAACCAGCAAGAGTTCACTTCTCACCTGGATATCCTGCAGCATCACTCCTCCCAGGGCTCTGGAAAAGGGGAAATACGGACTCCAGCACGGGCTCCATCTGGAAGAGGAGAGAACATGGTGCGTGGAGCCTTATCCAAGAGATGGCGGCAGAAAAGGGGAGCGGCACTCTTTGGCAGCGCCCAGCCCGAGGGGGGCAAAGCTGCCCATGCCACCGACCCCGCCGGGACACAGGGCAGCCCTCCACGAACACCTGGAGTCTGGTGACCCGTGAGCTTCACCGAGAGCAGCGCGGCAAGAAGCGCCTTTTCCTCAGCTCGGTCTCCCTGGGAAGCACCGAGCAGCCCCGGGGCAGCGGGCCCGGCTCCCCTCTCACCGCGCACACCTCCTCGAGTGCCTCCTGCTCCGCTCTCATCCCGGCTGCTCCCCAGTGCCGCCGGCCCTTCCCGGCACATCCCCGGGCCCGGGGAGGCTCAGTGCCGCTGCCTCAGCCCGCGGGAGCACCTCGGGGCTGCCTTTCGGCATCGACAGCCCCTGCACCCCGCGCTCCCAGCCCCGCGCTCCGGCCGCGGGCCTCGCTGCGCTCCCCCGCACGGAGCGTCCCCGGGGCTCCGTGTCCCCAGGCTCCGTGTCCCCAGGCTCCGTNGGAGCGTCCCCGGGGCTCCGTGTCCCCAGGCTCCGTGTCCCCAAGGCTCCGTGTCCTCAGGGCTCCGTGTCCCCGGGGCTCCGTGTCCCCGGGGCTCCGTGTCCCCGGGGCTCCGTGTCCTCAAGGCTCCGTGTCCCCAGGCTCCGTGTCCCCAGGCTCCGTGTCCCTGGGGCTCCCGTGTCCCCAGGCTCCGTGTCCCCAAGGCTCCGTGTCTCCAGGGCTCCCGTGTCCCCGGGGCTCCGTGTCCCCGCAGGGCACGGGCAGCGCTCACCTGGCCGAGGGCGCAGCTCGCCACGGGCAATGGCGGAATGGGTCAGCGGAATGGGTCCCACCCCCTGCTGCAGCAGGGCCATCCCAGAGCACGATGGTTCTGGAATGTTCCCAGTGAGGATACTCCGGAGCCTCGCCGGACAGTCTGTTCCGCAGGTTGCACAGCACAGCAGTTCTGCCTTCTGTTCAAGTGGAACTTCTGGGCATCGGTGCCTGCCATTGCTGGGCCCCCCGGAGCAGAGCCTGGGCCCACTCCTCGGTGCTGCTCTAAACTAAAGTTTTTATTTTGTCTGACTTCTGGTTTTCAGGGCGTTTTCCCTTGTCAGGATTAAGTTTGGGTTGGGAAGAGCTTGACTCCATGGCCCTTGTCGGTCCCTCCCAGTTTGGGATAATGTGTAATTTGATGCTGTGACCTTGTTTTGTGGCGGTCTCAGGTGCTGCTCATGGGTTGAGCTTTTCCCATTCTGCATTTGTGTGCTTTGGAGGACTAAGCTATGCCATTCACAGTAACAGACAGACGGTATTTTGTGATAAAACAGGGTTATTTTCCCCAGACTTCATGATACAGATGTTAATGAGCGCCTTGCATTAGATGCTGTTGGTTGTCAGTAGACCTTTATGCAGTATCTTAGTAACTCACGTTCTGGCAAGATCTGTTCTTCCTTGCAGGGAAAAAGGGAAGCCTAGATTAAATAATCTCAGCACACTGGAAGTTGGTGAAAGGATTAATATTCTCAGTATCTAAATGAATCTAGTGTATAGCTATTGAAGTGATGAGTGCCATGGAAAAATTAGTGAAGAAGTGAATGATTTTCTTGGCCTCACAGAATCTGAACTGGTGATAGCATGATAGCTTGTAAGACCACCAAGTAAAGGAGGTGCAAAAAGGATGTTGAAGAGTTTTCTCACTCATTTACATCAAGCTCACTAAAAAGAGCAGTGGTTCTTCATGCAAAAATAGTGTATAAGTAATACAAGAGCCTATCATAATACACCAGTGGGTTAGAAAACATTGCTCTGGCATTTTACCATTTTAAATTCTTGTGTTTGGGAAACTAATAATGTTCATTTATATAAAATCCTTTTAAGACTGTGTATCAAATTAGATGAGTAAGTCCATATTAGATGTCCATGCAAGTATTTTTAATTTGAAAGATATTGTTTTCACTAACTTAAGTAGGAGCCTAGCATTTCAATTTAACAGGAATATTCTGAGTTATAATTAACTCAGTCCCCTGCACTGCTGACACCTTCCCACCTTGAGGTCAAGGTTTTAAAGAGCCTACACTGTATCCCAGCATTCAAATCCTTAATGAATCTGTTGAATCCTCTCATCTGGGGTAATACATAATATAGCTTACCAAGTTAGCACTGAATTGCAAAGTATTGTGATTTTGTGTCAGGTTTTGCATTAATTTTATGGTATTCTTGCCTATATATTTGTTGTCATCATGTGAGATGATACCAAAACCTTTTAAGGCACAGACTGTATGCCATCTTCAATTCCTGTTTTTAACAATGCTTCTCACTCTACTGTAAGAGAAAATTTGATGTGACATAATTTGGCTTTGGAATTCCACACTGTCTGTTATTCTTTTCCTTTTCAACTGCTATGTGACTGCTAAGTGTTGTTCTTGTATTGAAGTCAGGCTCACTAAAAATAGCTCCCAGGTTCTTGTCCTCTCATATTTCCTTTGTCTTCTACATTCTTGTCCATCTTTCCTGAGTTCTCCATGATATTTACCAGCCTACCTCAGATTGCTGCAGCCTACAGGCGACATTAAAAAATCGAAATTAAGTACTCTGTAACCTCTTCTCTGTCCACTCTAACCTGAATTCTTATGCTTTCGATGCTGATGTTGTGTTTATTATGTAATTTCTGCTGATCTTTCCAACAAAGACACATATATTGGTGGGTTCTTTTCTGTTGATTGTCTTCCAATCAATAATAGTATAGAATGGTATGTTCCCGTTACTTTGTTGCTTGGCTGTGCTGCCTTTTTTTTTTTTTTCTTTTTTAAAATTCATTATTTTATGTAATCTGACCTACTTGTCACCTCCTGTGCAGTTCCTGCTCCTGATTTCAGACCAGTAGGGAAATTTGTGGCTTGTCAGATTTATTCTCTTAACCTTTTTTTCCTTCCTAGTTTGAGACAGTACATTCTTTAGCAGTTTCTTAAAGGAAATTGACCTGCACATCCTCTCACTTCCTGTTCTCCTGGGATTTACCTGCTTTGGGATCTTCCTGCTGCTTCTCAGAGACTGCAGATACCTAATTTCTGGAAATCCTGTCCTTTCTTTCTTGGTGGGAATCCATCTCTCACCATATCTTCAGCTGAAGCGAGGAACAGATTTTGCCTTGCTTTTTGTGCCCTGGGGCAGTGGATGTTGTCTAGGATGTTTTCTGTCAGTATTTTATCTCACTTCTGATAAGGCGAAATCCTTCTATTTCACAGATCATTGAGGTTGGAAAAGACCTCCAAGGAGATAAGCAAAACTTTTCGATGTTTCAAATCCTTATTTATCACAGAACATAGCACTTCCAAATAAAATTTCAAATGCTGTAACAGACCAAGCTGTAAAGGACAACCTATCAACAGATAATTCTTCCTTTAGATACCAAAACATATTCACTATTTTGTATTGCTTATTGACTGATTTTATGCTTTCTAAGGCTAAATAGTATCTTTTTCAGAAGAAATACTAATAGAAGGTAGTTTGAATTTGATGCATATTAAATTCTAGCTAATTCTTTTGCTTGCTTTCACATTCTATACAGCAAATACTTAGGGACAAATGACAGTGGCAAAGGACCTGTGTTATCAGTAGCAAAACATGCCTTGTGTGCCTCAAATCTTGCCTGTTTACTGATCCAGATTTCCAGAACCTCTTTCTACAAACATTTTTGCTGGCATTTTCACCAGCCCTGATTTCTCTGGCCAGTTTATATACATTTAATCCAGTGAATTATGTTTCACTTTTTGCAGCAGCTTTTCCCAGGTTAAACCAGTGGTTCTCAAGGGTTTGTGTTCTCTGGAATGGTTATGAGCCCCAGTTGGAGAGGAGGAGCTTGCAGGGATAACTGAATCTGAGTAACAGAAGTCATGGCACAAGCTGAGGTGGGAATTCCTGTTAAAAACCCTCTGCAAAGCTCTCTGCATACCTTGTTCAGGGAAAACTGGGAAAAGATGGATCATATAGGCAGCTTCAGAGCTATTGCCTTGATCCCCTCTTGCCTAATCTTCTTTTATAGAAGATGCATTTCTTTGCTGTGTACTTTTGCTGTGGCTTTTACATCTGGGGCTGGGTGTTTTGTGCTGTTTCCCTGGAAGGAGCAAGTCACCTCTGAGACTGCAGTGCAGGGAGCTGCAGGAATTTGTATCATCGGGGCACTTGCGGCATGAGAAGCAGATGAGTGTGTGCCCCTCTCCTGCCTCTGGATGGGCTATGGGTTAATTCAGCCTCCTATGCTGTGGGATCCCATTCCACAGGTAGGGCGTGAGTGTGGGAGGCCAGAAATCCAATTTATCACTGCTCCACAGCACACTTCTCAGCCAAAAAATCCTGACAGTTAGAAATTGGGACCTGTGGGGGTGGTTCTTAATGGACACCAGTTGCGCTTAGCTGAGGGAGATGGGGAAAGTTGAAAATTGCCTGGGATGCCTTCCCTTGAGAGCTGGTGCTTATTCTGTCGTGTAACCTACAGTGTATCAGCTAAGGACTTGTCCTACATTACATCATTCCTCCCCCCCCCNNNATCTCTCCCACCCCCCCCCCCCATTTTTGCTTCCCTTCAAAAATAAAGATTAATGCAATTTTCTTCATTTATTTATTTGCCTTAATAATAGTGTGCAATTAAAATGTCAGAAGAAAAGCTTTAAATATTGAAATCTGCAGGTTGACCTCTAAGTCTGTTCTGTGGAAGGAATTAAAACTTTCTTGCTGATGGCTTTTATTCATTGATGCATCTTAATAGAAAATTGATTTCTTTTCCCTCCACAAAGATCACATTTACATATAAAAAATGGAAAATTATATTTTAAGAATTAAGATCTGCTAAGAAAATGAAAGTTATGTCTTTGGAAAATTATATTTTAAGAATTAAGATCTGCTAAGAAAATGAAAGTTATGTCCTTGATGTATGCCCTGAGTTTCAGGACTTGAAATAATTTTCATTAAGGAAAGGGTCATGATAATGCTGTGTCCTTTCCTCTCATAAAAGTCTGCTATATTCAAGGAAGTGAGAGATAATTACTGGACATTATCTACTCTTGCTTGACAGAAAACTAACATAATGAGGTGAAGTCTCTGTACCTAAAAACTAAGAATTTGGGGTAATATACTCAGGTGCAAGTGTCATTCAGGGAAGTTGGCTGGGTTACTCCCGATTTTCCTTTGCTGCACACCTGTCCCTGTGCATATCCACAGGACACCCATCACAGAAGGACCTTCCCAATCTTCTGTATCTGGGTTCAATTCTCATTGTCACGGCCTTTAAAATCTGGGTTTCCCTCCTGTAGGTGGGGCTGCCGTTCCACCTGACAGATGTGGGCAGATGTGCTGGGGAGGCAGCCTCTGCTCAACTGCGATGGCCAGCAAGTAACCACCTCCTTTAGCCAACGAAGCAATGCAAAGTGACCATAGCTTTAAAATATTTTGTTTTATTAAATGTTTCAAATAACATAAACATCATATTAACAATTTTATGGCTGAGGTTCACGTCATTTGTGGTTTGATCATTTTATCTGATTTGAGAGCTCAAAAGATTACGCCTTAACATTAGAAACTCTGTAATTAAGATTTATAACAGGAAGTTGTCTTGTAGCTAACAAGAGGATAGAAATAGCAGACAGAACTGTAGAAACTCTGGACAGTGGGAGAGTACATATTTTACTATAAACTGGGATCTGCCAAGATCATGTAAGGACAAGAAACCTTTTATAAGTGGCTTCATGTTCATCTGAAAGAACAATTTATAGTTGGCTTTTAAGCAGTAGAGAAAAGTGGCATAGTACATCTTTAATTATTCCCCAAATACACTTTATTTTTTGGATTTTAGTTTTCTTAAGTAAATCTGTACCACCTTTGTACCAATATTTAGCACCATGTAATGGGGTGTTCACCACTTATGTTCTGGGGAATGTTATTTGCTCTGTGCTAGAATAAGGGGTCCAATTGTACTAAAATTGTACTAAAAGTTCATCCTTGCTTTCAGCGGTAGGACGTCAACGCTGGAAGAGCAACAACATGCTTTCAACCATGAAGCTGTAGCTTATTTACAAACAAAAGGATGCCCCCCTCCCTCTTTTCCCAGTTGCTTATTCATGATAATGACTCGGTTAACAACTACAGGTTAGGTTCCCTTTACACCGGAAATGAGGGGATGTTTTCATCGCTTGGTTGTGAACTGAAGTGGAACAGGGCACGCCAAACAAGCACAGCCTGGCATTTCAGGATGAGCTCTGCTGCTTTCACCACATCTGCTGTCCGGTGGTGGAAGATGCAGCTGTACACACAGGCAGATGTACTCATGTTTCCTTAGAAAATGTAAAAGAACATGTTTCTCCAGGAGGTGGGTAATGGGCCAACAACCTGTAATTTACCAGTGTGTCTGTTACCCCCCACTCCCTGCTGTGGAAGAATTGTTTCTGAACAAAGAACAGAGGAGGGTGGAGGGGTAAGAATTTTTTTTTTTTTTGGTAACAGACATGCTGGAGATAAACAGCTTTGGTTGTCATTCAAAAGGCAGTTAAAATATGGATTAATTGTAGGGATTTGTTGTGGTGGGTTGGCTGGTTTGGTTTGTTATCGCAGTTTTATTAAAAAAAAAAAGAAGAGATACTTGTTAATTGCAAGCTTCTGCCCATTGCTGACAGTGAAATTATATTCTTTGTTTCCTTTCAGGTATTTTCCCCAAGACTTGTGTTTTTTCAGGGCACAAACAAATCCACGGGGGAGCACAAAGTGAACCATCAAACACCAGCCACTGCGTGAGGTGAGAACAAGTTCTTATGCCCAGCTCGCCATGATGACAGTCACAACTGGCACTCACAGGCCACTGCCAAGCATCAGCCCCTGCACCAGGGTGTTCTGAAATATGTCTGTGCTGCAGACAATCACCTGGAAACATCTCAAGCCACAAGAAAATGGATTAAAGATTCTAGTTTCCCTGCATGTTACGTGTGTTAAGACAAGCTAACAGCTTGATCTGCCCCAGGCAAGGCCAGAGCTCTGGAGCCAGCTGCTGGCAATGCTGTGTGGGCTGTGAAAGGTCTCCAGAAGAACAGACACCATCTGCAACAGCTCTGTTCTCCCCACCCAAGCAGCTCCTGCTGTTTTTTCAGGGCTAGCTTGTAGCTTTTCTGTGGCTGTTTCCTTCAGCAAAAAGCTGATGAGCCTTAAAATGTCATGCCACCACTGTTCTGAGTAAAGCATCTTTTTGTGTATTCAGAAAACCAGGGCTGGATGTGCTCAGGGAAGGAAAAATACGCCTCAGACTTGTTGGGACAATACAGCCTGTGCACACAATCGTGAATGCCTACAGGCATATTGTGAGGAATGCCTGGCATGAGTTGGGAGGGGGAAGGAAAGGTGGGACACTTTGCTTGTGGGAGAGCTGACTGATGTAGGTGTAGCAGCTCTGCACCTTTGACTTTCCCCAAATCCGAGCTTTTGTCTGTCACGTGCACAGCTTAAGACTTACGATCCCCTTTACTGCTGCTTTGCTTTGTCCGTAAGGCAGGCACTTAAAAAGACTTTCAGGATATGAGTTAAAATAATTTCCTAATGTTTGAGTGGAAGTTTGTTTCAAAGTGATCTGCAGTTTTGGTTTGCTTTGCTTTTCAGCCTTTCCTATGAGAAGACTGCGAGCTGCCTGATGACCTGATTATGTAATTGAGGGAATGCAGTGTTTCTGGAGGAATGCCTGCAGCAACCTGCCTCAGCTCCACCACAGCAGCAAAGTACAATGCCACAACCTTCCCCAAAATACTGCTATGGCAGCACCGGACAGGGAATGTTGGTCCCCAGCCCCTGAACCCACAGCTCCAGGTTTTCCAGGTGGTAACACCTGCACAGCATGCCCTGAAGCTGAAAAACACACCTACCAACCAGTTTCACTAAGGAAGTACATTTCCAAGGCAAGAGCTTCAGAAATCTGCATCTTTGTAAACTGGGTGCTTGATCTATTTAAGCACAGGTCAGAAGTGGCGTGTGACAAACACAGAGGTCTGTGGCAGGCAATGCCAGAGCCCTGCCACCCTGGACACCACATTTCTGGTCAGGCTCTGCTGCAGGCATCCTTTGGCAATTGCTTGGACTAGACCTCTGGGGCATATGGGGGAAGATTAATTGGTTTGGCTTTTAAAAGATTTTTGAACCAGCTCGAAGGCCTAAGATAGAAATACACTGTCATAACTTATTCTTGCCTTCACTGCCAAAACCAAGTACAATTTTTGAGGAACCCCAGGTTTGTAAATACTCTGCTCTTCTCAGCTCACGAAAGAGCAACTGTGTCATTTTGTTCTGATGTAGCATTACGTCTTCAGACAGCTGGCATGACACAAGACTGGAGAAACTGAGTGCTCCGTTGTTTCAAAATTTAGCTGCTTTGAAGACTGACCATCTTAAAAGTGCTTATTCAGTGTTTTCCAAATAAAAAATATTTCTGTGTTAGATTTGACTCTGAAAATCTGGCAACATAGTAAATTTGTTGCTGTTCTTGCACCAGCTACTTTGAAGAAAGCTCTCTCTCTGCCCCCCCAGGAAATCATAATTAACAACAAGAAGCAAGGATCTCCTATAGGCATGAGCATTAGGAAGGTCCTTGGCTTCCTTTCTAAATTTAATTCTGAAATTCCGAAAAATTAAATTCTGAAAATTCTAAATTGCAGGACAAAGTGCATTACCTTCACAGTGCATGAATGTTCTTACAAAGAATCACAGAGCTGTTTAGGTCAGAAAAGACCTTTAGGATAATCAAATCCAACATTAAACCTATTCTCAACAAAAACAAGTTTTAGACTTTTTTATGCCTCCTGACAGGAGTGGCAGCAGAACAGGCCCAATGATGTTTCCTCTATGTGTATCTTTACACTTTCTTTGCCAGTGGAAATGATCAACTGCAAAGTGACTTAGCTGTAATGAAAGCACAGTATCAGGCTGGTTTTGAGCTACAGGGAGTGAGATTTCCTGCAGGCAAATCCAAGGGGAAAAAAAGACCTATGCCTCAAAAATAATGAAGGGTTTCTGTATTCTTCATCCAATTTTTAAGACTCCTCTTCATTCTCAGGGTTAATACAGCATTTTTCAAGACCGCAAAAATGTTCCAAGCAAATGTGATAAATGCAAGACCAGGAATTTTTTAATAGACTGAAACCTTAACAGGGAGAGAAAACAGACCTCTCTGTAAGAAAGCAGCTTGTGAGTAAGCAGAGTTAACACAGGTGCATGAATTCTATGTGTGTCTTCAGGTATGGCTTGAAAGCATCAGTCCTCAGCAGCAATACAAGACAAGATCTGAAAACTGTTCCGTGTGTTCACTGGCCTTGTGTGACTGATCCTTCCCCCTCCTAAGTTCTGAAAACCTGAAAAGGTGCAATCTTGGTTTTTTCAGTAAGGTACCATTCCACTGAATGAGAAGGAAGGAACAGCTGCTCTAGATGAAGACCTCTTACAGGTTAATTTCCTTGGCTGGGTCTTCTCTGGTGGCATCTTTTTCTTCCAAGGTCATGCTTTAAATGTGCCTCTTGTGAGGAAGAAGATGGGATTAAGATAGCCTAGGGAGTAGTACGTGGGAAGACAGTGACTTTGGTTAATCCTTACTCTTGCACATCAGACTCTAGATGAGGGATTCCAGCTTGACCTGTTCCTAAAGCTTCAGTTATGGCTTTAAAAATTGGCCTGGTCCTATGGAAGAAAGACCACCATGTATTAAAGCATTAGTTAAAATGAAAAAGGTGAGCATGTAACAG
Organism: Origma solitaria; assembly: GCA_013397895.1. Lineage (NCBI taxonomy): Eukaryota > Metazoa > Chordata > Aves > Passeriformes > Acanthizidae > Origma > Origma solitaria. The sequence goes on from VZRL01001803.1 coordinate 580,684, forward strand.
TGTACAATAAATGCCAGCTGCTGTTGGAGGGAGTGGATTTTTCTGCTACTTTCAGACCCCGATGCCCACAGTTGCTGATTGGAGGAGATGGAGGTCCTTCTGGAAGAGGCTGGTTGCTGATGGATGGCTTCAGTGCCTGAGGGTGCTGGATGCCCTGAAGTAGGACAGGAACTTGTAGCAGAGGCTCACCACAAAGTACCAGATGTTTCGAGCCATCTGCGACCTCGCGATGAAGATGCGCCAGATGATCACGAGGAGGGTGGTGTTGAATGCGTATCGGATGTTCCTCAGCCTGGGAAAGAGGCATCTGATCAAGAAATGCACAAACAGCAAGAAGCTCACCAGCCCCCTGCATTTCCTACAGGGAATTTGGGAAGAAATCCTATTTACAAGTGATCCTTGGGTTTTTTGCCCTTCCTGTTTTAGTGGAGATGCTGTGCTGGAGTCCTTGGTCTTGCCAAAGACTGTGCTGAAGCTGGAGCACAGTGAACAGTTAATGGGATAGGAGGAACAGCTGTACTGGAATTCTCTCTTGTTCTGTACTCTCATTTCAAACCAGAACAAAATCATATGGAGCGGTTTTTCTTTAGGACAGACTGTGTCCCATACTTTCTGCTTTGGTTTCGTATATTGGCTATTTCTCACCTCGCAGGATTTGGGGCAGGCTAGAGAACCTTCACAGGAGTTGAACAAGCAAGGTTCTCTCGTTTGGGTGAAACCTTATCTTTAGGGTTGTGAAATTACTTAATAATCATAAATGGTCTTCACTGTTGCGATACTGCAGCACTGGGATTTTTTTGATGGGGGGTAGTTTACAGCATCTATTTCAATGGTATTACTGAGTTTTTCAGATGCTAATGATCCTGCCTTCTTTCTGTCAAGCAAAATTCTCATTTTCCCAATGCTTGACCAAGGGAAAAGAAGACACCTGAAGACCTCAAGACTGGTTTCATTTTTAAAAGGGCCCTTTTTTTCCCAAGGTAAACTTTATCACTGCATCATAGCCCACTGTCTGAGGCAGTTAGTAGTCTGTTCCTGAGGTTCTTATGAGCCTCCTAAAAATGATCCATGAATGATGAACTTGTTTACGATTCCTTGCTATGGCAAACTATTCCATTATTCTATGTCTGTAAATGCTGACAAACTGCTGCGATAAGAAATAAGTTATTTATCTCCATTTTAATCAATAATAATAATAATTTTGCAACATAGCTAGAATTATTTTCCCCAAATGCCATCCAAAGGTAGCCAGGAGCTCTTATCCTTGTCCCTGGACGTGACTTACTTCCGTAAATGCTGCTTTGCTGCTGGAATGCCAGCCATGTCCTCATTTAGCAAGTACTTCTTAGCACCTATGCAGTAGCTCTCGATGTATTCTGACCAGTGCAGCTGGCGAACATCGAAGTTGTATAACTGGGATTTAAGGACAGAGAGCAAAAGTTGAACACCAGAGTACAAAACAAGTTCACTTGAAGCATCAATTCCTCGTCGATCTCTGTTCCTGTCAAGGCCCTCTCTCTGAAATTCTCAAAGCCACCAAGGTCCCAAGCACTGCCAGACTGTGTTTCACAACTGCTGATTAATGTCTCAGCCAGCTGGAAATCTGGGCAAAGCAAGCAGAAATGCAGTGCTAGCTGGCAGAAAATAAAGCTGTTTATCTTTGAGGTAGCAGCTTTTCCATGGATACATATATTTGTACACAGGCACACACAGAATCATGGAAGAAAAATGGCATTTCACACAGGCAAAGGGATTAAAATGAAAATCTCCATGCAGTTTTAATGTGACACTAGAATTACGTGTAAATTAAATAACTGGACATTGAGTCAACAGGTGCCTTTGAATCAGTGTTACTCTCAGCTGTGCTGCACTATCTTTTGGCAGCTCGAAGTCCAGGAAATGGGTCATTTTGGTGTTTGGCATAACCAAAATCTCACTGCAGAGCCGGCTACCCCAGTTCATTTTAGGTGCTCATACTGGACAAATCTTTAGCAAGCTCTCAGGCAGCTGTCTGTCTCGAAGAGCAAAGAAAGGCTTTGTGGAGAGGAAGAAGTTTTCACAGAATAGGTTGGGTTGGAAGGGACCTGAAAACATTCTCCTGTAATAAATGGAAAGTTCCTGAAATAAATTATTTCAGGTTAAAGTCAATTGCAGTCATCCAGATATCATTTAAAAGCTCAACAATACACCAAAAATAATTGCTGCAGATGAACAGAACTGGAGATTAGCAACCTGTACTCAGGGCATATTTACCTTTTTGTCCTCTGTGTTAAGGTGACTCATTAACATATTCATATTATCTGAAGACCAGTTCCAGGACTGGGTGGAGAAGTACTGCAGGAGTGTCATAGACTTGTGCAGTCGATTGATGATCTTCATCATTCTGAAACAAAGGGGGAGCATCAGAGGTGAGCAGCACATTCAGACTTATGCAGAAGCTGTTGGTTTGTGTTTTCACCGATCCAGGTGAATTAGCACTGCAATTCCTCCTGAGCACTGCCCTGCTGCTCACAAGGCTGAGAACTTACTCAGCAAGTCTGAACTGCTTCACCTGAGCCCTTGAGCCTGTCTGAGGCAGTTAGTAATCTGTTCCTGAGGTTCTTATGAGCCTCCTAAAAATGATCCATGAATGATGAACTTGTTTACGATTCCTTGCTATGGCAAACTATTCCATTATTCTATGTTTGTAAATGCTGACAAACGGCAGCCGTAAGAAGTAAGTTACTGATCTCCATTTTAATTAATAATAATAATAATTTTGTAATGTAGCTAGAATTACTTTCCCCGAATGCCATCCAAAGGTAGCCAGGAGCTCTTACCCTCATCCCTGGCTACTCAGCTTTTACTGTTGGTTCCAACACAGGTGCAACCTGTTTTCCACTGATGTTCAGCGCACTGGTCTCACCTAAACAAGGGTTGGAAACCACATCTACCTCATGTCCCAGTGGGGAGGGCAGAGTCCCTCTGAGCTAGGATGAAGTCTGCACCACAAAGGTGCAGTGCTTCTGGTCCCAAGGTGGATACTTCTCTTTCTGCCACAGGAAATCTCTTCTGTTCCCAAGCCTGAGTTGGGTACTGAAGCAAGGCTCTGATTTTTGGATATAGCTCCAGTACAGAGGTGACCACATCTGCAGTATAGACACTGAGCTCAGAAATCATTTGCTCAGCTTCAGTTTTCAGACAGAACCAAAGAATCACAGAATGGTTTGGCTTAGAAGGGATCTTAAAGATCATCCAGTTCCACCCCCTGCCATGGGCAGGGACACCTCCCATTACCCCAGGTTGCTCAGAGCCCCATCCAGCCTGGCCTAGAACACTTCCAGGGATGGGGCAGCCACAGCTGCTCTGGGAAACTGTGCCAGGGCCTCACCACCCTCACAGGGAAGAGTTTTCTCCTGTCTAATCTACATGTCCTTTCAGTTTGAAACCATTACCCCTAATCCTGTGATTACAGTCCATGATCGAGTCCCTTCCCTTCTTTCCTGCTGGTCTCCTTTAAGTACTGACAGACTGTTACCAGGTTTCCCAGGTGCCTTCTCCAGCCTGATCAGTCGTGGCTCTCTCAGCCTGTCCTCACACAAGAGGTGCTCCAGCCCTCTGACCATCTTTACAGCCCTCCTCTGGACCCGCTCCAACAGCTCCATGGCTTTGTTGTCTCGCCTCAGGAGCGTAACTGCTTAAGGACCTTGGAAATGTAGGTTCAGGTCCTCTAATGTGTCTTGGCCTTTTCTTATCAATTTTTTATATAAAATGGGATTGACACTAATGCTGTCCTACCTTGCAGGATTATTTTACAGCTGTCCCAGCGGTCATGAGTACAAAAGGACTCTGGCAGTTGTTTTAAAGTGTGATGTACAGTGCTCGGTCAATTCTGAGAGGATGCCACGTCCTCTCAGACTGGGTAAGGGCAAGAGAAAGCACTAAAAGGCTGATTTCCATGGAAAACAGAGCTGTTTTCATGTGAAAGTTTGAGCTGCCCAGAGGGTAACGCAGTTGCTGTGACAAATAAAAGGCGGCAGTCTGGGGGAGAATGGTGCCAGGCTGGCCTCTCCCCATGCAGACGTGACTGCCACGATGATAAGCACTCAGCACAGCTGAGAAAGACACAATGAGTCCATCAGCTCAGAGAACTGTGCAGCTCACCCAAAGCAAATGCAAAGAGCACTAAAACCTCAGATAGGCACTCCTTCTTAAAGTGGCTTTCGTTTTAGAAGCAAAGCAGACCATCGGATTAAAGGAACCTTCATTCTGAATAATTACGTGCACGTTGACTGAATGAAGTTTATCTGAACTACTTTAAAATGATTTCAGATTAATCTTCCTGTGAAGGCAAGCACCATGGGGCAAAGCTTTGTGAATATTTAATACCTTTCAGAAACTTGCGGAAAAGAAAGTATGCTGCTAGATTGGAAAGATCTGAAGCTGCCCCTCAAGCTGACTCCCCAAAATCTTCAAAGTGCTCAGGACTAATGGAAACTGCCAGAAAAAAGAAATGACAAGAGAATCAACCCTTTAATATAGAGAAGAAATTCCTCCCTGTGAGGGAGGTGGGGCCCTGGCACAGGGTGGGTGCCCGGAGCAGCTGTGGCTGCCCCATCCCTGGAAGTGTTCCAGGCCAGGCTGGATGGGGCTCAGAGCAACCTGGGACAGTGAAAGGCGTCCCTGCCCATGGCAGGGGGCTCAAACTGGATATTTTTAAGTTCCCTTCCAACCCAAACCAGTCTGTGATTCTATGATCTGTTTCATGTTAACTGCCTGAGCTCAAATGTTGTGACCACATTCAAAAACCTGACTGATTTGTATGAAGGTTTTCTGAGAAACATCAACTGAGTAGAAACATGGCAAAGATTTCTTGCAGGAAGTCTCATCCTCCACTGTGGAGGAACCAAGAGAAATAAATCAAGTATCAGCTGTCACTGTACCCACACTTCAGGCATGCATTCTATCTTCTAGAAAACTGTTCACAGCAATGATTTCTGTATTTGCTCCCATACAGAGCCTTGCACGAGCAGATCCTCAGGTGAGACAGGATTGCCCCAGGAGGCTACTAAGGATATAAACAACATTATGCTCTAAGTCATGGATGGATGTGCAGCACTCACAGGAAACCATTTAGAGGCAGTTTTGCTTGACATCTCGCAATTTATGTGAAACGAGCTTATACCTAAAAGAGCTTCTTTTACTTTTGTTTACTGCCCTTAGACAATAAAGGTCTGATATTCAGGTAGCTGGGGAAAGAAGAAACAATGAGCTGCTCCTATGCTTTCTACCACATTGCAGCAGTACCAGCACGAGCTGAAGTAGTGTGTAAAAAGAAAAGAATTATATTAAAAGAAAAAAGACTTGGTAAACTCACAAATTCATTGCTGAGCCGTGTTTGCTGAAGTTGCAAATCTTAAAGTTCAGAAGATCATGCTGAGGTCTGTTTGACATTTAAGTCCAGCATTGCAGGCAGTGTCCACTGCTTTATTATGCCAATCAACTTCATGAAAAAAAATGTCAATTGTAATGGCAATGCCAAGATCTTAGTGCTACCCATTTCAACAGAGACTGGAGATTCCAGCCTCCTTTTCAGTCTACCTCTATTTCTAGGGTAATTCCTCCTGGATAACTGGAAGTCTTTTTACAGACCAATTTGCCTCTGTAGCAGAATGTCAGGGAGAAATCAGAGCAGTGCCAGGGATTTCCTTGCAAACAGCTGAAGCCAGTGTTCTAACTAGCAGAGGAATACAAGGGCAGCTGACATCAACACAGAGCTGGCATCCTGTTCTCACGTTGCACAATAAATCCTCCTCTGTGGTGGCAGGGAGCAAAGGAGGACAATGTCTGGAGTAACACTATCTTCAAGAGCATTCCTTGCACATGGGACATGGATATTGCTGCTCCTCCAAGCCACACCACTGCCAGGGCTCAAATACCACCTGTAAGGGTGAACTGCCCTCCTAAACACAATTAGAATTTAATCATACTCAGAAAAATATGCTTCCTAGATTTCAGGCCAGTGCTGGAAACAGCTACCTAGGCATCTTATTCACAGGGGGAAAAAAAAATTAGCTGCTATGTTCTAAACCTGGCCAGTGTCAAGTCCTTATGCAAGCTCATGCCAGCTAGGAATGATCCCATTGGAAAGCTGAAGTGGTAGAAATCTGGATACAGAGAAGAGAGAAGACTACCAGTCCTCCTCTGCCTTGGGAACCTCCGAAGTGTGTGAGTTTAAAAGATGTGCTGCTCTCCAGGTAGTGGCAAGGGTACAAGCCCTAGGCTGTGCTTAGCTTCAGCCACACATTTTCCCCATTTTTCTCAAGACAAGGCAGGAGGAAGCTCAAGGCCTCCAGTTCTCATCAGTGGCTAGAGCCCTGCTCCCCACAGGAGCAGCAGCCTGCAGGAGGCTGAGGGCACCATTGCTTACCTGGGCTTTCTCCCCGTGAGCCTCATGTAGAGGTCGTAGAGGATGGCGGGCGCCTTGTGGCTCACGGTTATCCAGTACTGGTTTATCAAGTAGCTGGAGGTCATGTGAGCGTTGGGAGTGCGGAAGGCCTGCTCCAGAGGGTTCCTTTTGAACGTGGACATGACGTACTGCCCTGCAAGGGAACAGGCATGTCACTGGCAAGCACTCACTTCCAGCCGGGCACAGCACGAGCGCAGCCCGAGGTGTTGTGCTTCACACCTCCAGGCCACAGCTCTCTGAACGGTGCCACCGCAGCTTGGGCAAGATGGTCCCATCTCCCCTCCCTTGATGATTCCATCTATTGCCTGTTTGAAACCCAATCCTGCTCCAGACTTAACAGCGGCAGACAAAACCTCCTTGTCAAAGCACCAAACCATATGTGAGGAAAAGCAGGCAGCTGTAGGAACTTTGGCCTGCAGCAGATGTAAAAGAAATTTTTACGTCCTACCATTTCTTCAGATCATTGAAAGCAAACTTTGATCTGCTAGCATAAAATAAAAATGGCATTTCTAATTTCCAATCAGGTTTTCCAGTGGGCTGATGTCTGAGTTAGTCTGAGCCAGGGACAGGTCAGTTACACACACAGGGCTTTTCCTCTAAAAAGACTTCATTACATCCTTTCAAACCATATCTGACCCACAGCACCAAATGTCTGCCTGTTTTCAGTAGACCTCTGGATGCTCTAAGGCAGCAAAATTGTCTTGCATTCTTAACTTGAAAACAAATGATAGGGTGGGAATCTTCCCTTCGCATGGTAAGGCACAAAATATGTTGGGTCTGAGCTCTCACAATGGCACAGTGCCACAAAGTGGCATCTAGATGTGCATATCTGGGGCATTTGCATATTGCAGAGGCTTAATAGAACTGCAGGAGTTGAATATAAGACTATCATCCTAGGGACTGATAAACAGATGGTGCTCCTATTCCTGAGCACTAATGAGCTCAAGAAAGAAGAATATGTGGGCTTTTTTCACTTTTTAAAAAATTGATTTGAGAGTTAACGACATCAATCTGTGCTCATATTATAGTTTAGTCTCTAAGCTTATGTTACAAATAGAAAATCAGATGAGAATTTGCAAGTCACTAGAAACATCCAGATCATCCTCAGATAAGCAGATTCCAATCATAACATTCAGATAGGACTCTCCTGTCTGTGGTCAGCTCATTACTGCACTTCAAGTAGTGACTTTTGCTGTACTTCTTCTAAGAAGCCCAAACCAGAGATTTGTCACCTCTAGGAGCTACTGAAATGACTTAGTGGGTGGGTGGTCTTTCCCCTCTGACCTCAACATAAAAATGCAGCAGCAAATCCTACGATTCAAAGGCAGGTTTTGCAGGGGGGGAATCAGACACAGATCTCACCTAGGGAGACTATCGAGAATAAACTGAAATTAATTTTTGCCACGCTGAACACCATTTTACAGCCTGTTTTTAGTTTTGAGGAGAAACTGCAAAATGTGCTTCACAAAGTCGGACCAACCAGATTTACATTGCAGCAAAGCAGAATGTGCTTCTTCAGATTAAAATTTAGTTTTTTGACCACATCTTTGTAACAGCAGGGAAAGTAATGAGAAAGTAAGGAACTTGGAGTGATGTTCTCAGCACTCAGCTAATTGCTGAAGCCTTTCCCTGCTAGACCACTTGATCAAACATTGTGGTTAAGACATTTATTCTGTAGATGCAGTAATGGTCTGATTCTCTGCAGACTTATTTTGCCGTGTAAATAGTGCAAAGGGAAAAACAAAGCAAAAGCTGAGAGATGGAGTCGCCAGCCTCCTGTAGTTAAAGCACAAAGATTTGAATGCAGGGGTACCAGAAAGTAAACCACGCCCTGTACATCTGTGCATGAATGCACTGACAGTACACAGTATTTCACAGTATGCAGCTGAGGTAAACTCTGCTGCTTGGCTTCAGCATGAGGTTTTCTCTGCAAGGGTGTCAGGATCTGTCTCCGTTTCTTTCACCCCTGCCTTGGAAGTACATCCACTTGAAGAAAAGTCAGCCATGAAAATAACTTTGACTTTTTCCCTTGACAAAATTCTCAGTCAAAATACAAATTGTTCTTGAAGCCTCTGTCACCTCAACACTCACCTCCTCAAGTGCACACCAGTTATTTCTGTTCAGAATTTTCTGATGGGGAAGGAAGACCACTTCACTTCCATAATATCACTGAATCCTAAAATGGTTTGGTTTGGAAGTGCCCTTTTCCTCACAGGACCCTCACCCACTGCAGCTGTGCGCCCCCCCCCCCGCTCCAGTTTGAACGGCAGACATTGAATGCTACCTAAATAGAGGAAACCACTTCTTGAAGGGGTAGGGAGCACTGTGAATGTTCTCCATTTAAATGAGACCTTACCCATTTCTCCCCAGAAGAAAGGGTTGATTCCACCTGTTGTGCAGTTGTACACCAGCAAGTTTTTTGGTCTGGAAAAGAGAAAGAAGTATTTTTTAAAGATGTGAAGAAAAACTCCATTTGTTAGGGAAGGGATTACAAAATCAATCAATTTCAAGAAAATTCCTGGTTTAATAACAAACAAAGTTTGGTTTTTGTGGCGTGGAACTAAACATGGATAACATTGGTTTTATTTCTTCCTTCAACCTAAGTCAAGAATTTATCAGTTTTCTTGATGTAAGCCTGCCTTGCCAAGGGTGCAGGTGATGACATCAATAATTTTTCTTACTGTGTACTTGAGAACGGCAGAGTTTTAATTTGGTGCTTTTCTTAATAGTGTTTTCAGGGTAAAGCTGGTGGGCTGCCCTTCAAGGTCCTTTTATGATCCTTATTTAGCTTACTAGATATAGCTCTACCCTCAGCTCAGAGAGCTTACTCTGCCTTTCAAAGTAAAACACTTCTGCCTTTTATTTGCCTGGGTTTGATCTCTCAGTTGCATAAACCTCTAGAATAATTCATGTGGTTTATTCTCTGTATTCCTGCCTAATGATTAAAGGCCAGGCCAGAGGTTCACAGGAAAAGATCTTAAATCCTTAGTGTCATTTCTACATACCCTTCTCAACAATGCAAAGAAGGGAGATTTTTTAGATCATATAACCTATAAGCCCATAATATATTTATATTGCGCAGTATTTCCCAAGGAAAACACGCAGAGCTTTGTTACCAAAACACCTCCAGAAAACACTTGAAAAGCGACTCAATGAAAAGGAGGCCCAAAAAACCACTGCTGCAAAGCTCTTGGCCTTCAGAAGAGTGACTTCTGAGAGGCAAGAAACAGGACTCACCCACAGCTTTAGGGATTTCCTAACTCTAAACCCTGCCCTTTATCGCTTCTTCTACACGCTCAGTCCTTGCCCACCTGTGGGGAGAAAACACCAACCCGAAAATGAACTAACCACCCTTTGGCACAGGTTTTTAATCAGCTCCTGGCTCCCTTTAAAGTGCTGGTGCAGGGAGCAAATATCCCAGGCGTGCCAAAGAGGAACGGCAGAGAGAGGAAAGCCCTCCCACCTGTGCACAGCTGTGTACCACCCGGCTGCCAGCGTCAGGTTGATGGCGACGTCGACGGGGATCATGTCGGCCACCGCTTCGTTGTTGGCGATGACGGTCCGCAGGATCCCTTTGCCTGCCTGTGGGACACAGGGAGACAGGAAAACAGTCACCCACTTCAGGCTGGGCTGAGGTTTGAGTGGCTGGACTCCCTCAGCGGGCACTGGGCACGGGCCAGCGCGGCAGGAGTTTTTTCTGCTGCAGATTGTTGGATTTCTGTGACAACAAAGGATCCTGCGGTGCTGCCTTTTCAGAGGAAGCCTGGAAATATGATGTCTGTGCTGCGTAGAACAAGAAAAGCTGGGACTCTTAATTTAACTAAATATTAAAGAAAATTCCTTAGGAAAGAGATGTATCTGAATTTGCTGATGTAAAATTCCCAGTGATTCTGAAAGTTATATTTTCTTAAATGACACACGCAGACAGAGGTCTGAGTGTCCCTCAGAGACTGTAGTCACTTTGGAAATGACACCAGTAGGCTTTTTGAAAAGCTGACTAACTTTCCTTTGGATGTATTCATCCTTGGTGCATCTGGCAGAGGGATCACAGACTCTGACAGACAACAGTGCAAGATTCCCCACATGGCTCACTCCATCCTCCTCAAACCTCTGTCATTCATTGACTTCTGCTGCCCTAAGTGGAACCATGGTTAGGCTCAGACATTAAAACTTTAACTTGCAACAACATCACTATGATTTTCTTTGGGTTCTTACTACTGTTTTTTTTTCCTAGGGGAAAAAAAAGGAAAAAAAGAAACAAAGAGGACAACCAAGCTCAGCTCTGAATTTTCCACTGCTGTGAACACATGCCCACTAGAGACCACTGTGTGATCAACTATCACATTTTCACAGGTACACTAAAGACCTTTCTGAGGTCTTCAAAATGAGGATGTTTGATGAGTCTGCTGCAAAATGTATTCAGAGCTGCACGTGATGGTCATACACACATGAATGATTTAGAGATTTCCTACACTGTGTATTTAACAAGGGCTTCAGGTTTAAGTTTTTTAGGTTGTTTTTTACATTGAAAATGGTTGAGTGGTACTTCATCAAGTAGGGCTTGGCCTCTATTTATAGATGCTGACATTTTTCTCTTTAGTGAAGTAGAAGCTACTGCAAACTGAAGCCTCCAAAATAATTTCCTGCTCAGAGTCTGATGTTTCTGGACAGCCTTTCAGCTGAGGTGCTCTGGGGCCAGTCACTGTCCAGACCACAAATTAAACCAGTTGTGCCCTACAGCTTCACTGCCTTGCAGGGAGGATGGTCTTTGCATGTAATAGGGAACAGTGAGACAAAATGCCTTAATTACACTCCAGCGGAAATGTAATTAATTTCATTTTGTTCCTCAACCAACAAACACAGCCCCCTTCAGCAGCTGGAGCAACTGTAGGTGAGAGAAATATAATTAGATTATCAAGAACAACTTGGACTCCCATATTTCATGAATATTTAAAAGAAATATGTCTATTTATAGAATTAAATGATCAGACTCAAACACTGCGACTGAGGAAAAAGGTCTTTGCAAGGTTTAGAGTCCAGATTCTGCCCAAGTGACACCAAAGATCATGCGAACCAAATCTGAATCTGGGGGTTATTCTCCCTATAGGATGAGCTTGGTTTGAAGTTGAAAGTGAGTATTTTGGTATGGGGGACACTTCAAATGCACAAAACCAAAGCACCAAAACAACCTTCCTTTTGCTTTTTCAATCCTTAATTAAAGCAAATAAAGCTGCTTGTCTAATAACCACAGTTTACAATGTATTTGGCCATGAGAGTCAGTTGTACTGACACGACTTTCAGGTAATCAAACTAATGCATCACTCAGATGTTCAAGGGTTCATTTTCAAACAACTCACCACATTCAATACATTAATTAATATATTTATTAATTTCCCCTTCCTCAGAAGACAAAAGTCTCTTGGGTCCCTAATGATAAAACACCTTTTCCTGCCAGAAAATATTCTAAACAACTTTGGCTCCACACCCTGCATCCACTGTTCTTTGTCTTTTTCTTGGCTCTCAATGTAGTTGCAGACCACATTTAATCACCCAAGAGCTCAGTGTAGGTGACACAAATTTCATTGTCTCTTTACCTACTATACTGATAAACCTCAGAGCTTCAATCCTGGACCAAAAAATACAATCTCTTTTTCAAAACTATCTCAGTGCAAGTCAAATCTTTTATATAGAAAGAGAAGCTATTTCCCACAGTGACCCTAGAATCTCCCAATCTTTACTTTCCACAGAGTTAACTTGGATCTAAAGATAGAGGCTGCATCTGCATACAAAACCTGGCTCAAGGTTTCTTTGCAAACCAATTCCAGATAAATTTTGTGACAGACATCTTTATTGCTCAAAAGTTAAAATAAAAATAAAAAAAAAACCAACAGAATAAAATTCATGTCATTACGAAAGTTAGAACCTGCTTTTCCTACATGGAAATGTAAGGAGTGGATCTGCAAAATGAAGGAATTGCAAAACACTTCTTGATCTTGATAACATCATTAAAGAACCCAGAAAGCAGCACAAGATGCTGGGACTAGAGCAGAGAGGCAGTATAAGCTTCTTGAGTCACCACCAAAGAATAGAATGCTTTTTTTAAAGAAACTGCGACATGATTAGAAGTGAATAATTTGTGACAAAAAATTGAATGCCTCTGAAATGTACAGACTGGGTTCAGATGAAAACATTAGCTGGGATATACACACTATTTGTCCTGTGCATTTTATAACTGTAACAGTTTCTGTTTATGCTCTACTTCAGGTATAAATGAGCTTTTTTAACAAGATATTTGGATTTTATTCTGCTCTCCTATGACTGCAGACCACTAATCCTTTGATACACTGCACCAGGCTGATTAGAATATAGTTTTGACAAAGTAATGAAGTTGGACAGCTCATACATGAACATAAATATCTGCCCAGAGCTACACAGCATTATGGATTGACAAAGAGACCTAAGGCAGTGATTTTAGTTCAGAAAAAAAAAAAGAATGTAGGAGAAAAGGTATGCAACTTTATTATTTTCAGCGTAATGATTATTTTCACCTTACAGGGAATATTTTATCAGTTATTATTTATCTTATAATTTGTTCCTCGCCATTTTGCAAAGGCATTATTTACACCAGAGTTAGGAAAAAATATAGTGAATTATCTGTGTGACTGGCAGAGTCTGGATCAATCACACATAGTGTTTAGGTGTAGTCTGTACATGGAGAAATCCTGCACAAAGCAGTGCTAAGTGGGACCCAGAATCTTTGGTGTTGTGGAGGGAGAACAAGTGATAGCAGTGGATTTGGAAACAATACCCACAGAGGCAAATGAAAGGATAAACACTGCTGCCTTGTATCCATGGTGTGGTAACCTGGCCTGGAAAATAAAGTTGTGTAAAAAGATTCAAGCTTTGACATCTGTGAATTACCCTCATTTCAAGGATACATCTTTTGCCTCTTCTTTGAAAATTTGGCCAAATGTGCCCAAACCTTTAATTTTTTCAGAGTTTTCAGAAACTGTAATTCATGTTTAGTGAACCAGAAACATGAATATTCTCTCAATGTCCTTTTCTGAGCTCAGCACAAACAGACCATCCTCTGGGTCCTACCAGCTGACAGATGTGTGCCAAGTGTGTGACATCTTTCTCCCAGACTCAGAAAACTCCTGTGGCCCTTTTCTGCACACAGTTTCTAAGTGGGGCTGTAGAGTAACATCAGAATTGGTCTTTTAGCAACTCAAACTCTGCTTTAAAGGGAGCTTAAACAGAAACCAGACGTACCGCAATAAATATTCCACTGGTCCCGTTGAAGTTGTCAATCCAACCCTGTGGAAAAGAAGAATGATTAGTGTTCCCTTCAACGGTATGTTGCTTCAAAATGATGACAGTGGTGTGGTGTAGACAAAGAAGGAAGGAGACACCAGCTTAGAGGGATGCCAGCCCATCTGGGACAGCTGCCAGGATGCCAGCCAGTACCAGGAGATGCACTGCCTGCAATTTACCCATCAACAACAGAATCCAAGTTTGTTCTTAGAAACCACTTTCTTCCTATTCCCTGGCCTCAGGAATAAAATGTGGCTTTAAACACCACAGGCTTGGTGCTGCCACACTTGCTGAAAACAGCTGGAGTGATACTTACCCTCAACAGACAACATGCAGCTGTCACCAGGAGTGATTTGGTCACTCCAGCTCATCTCTAAGGCAAGGAAGAAAATACCCCAAAACTAAAACCACACCACTCCACTTTTGAATCCCATTCTACTTCAGGTCAGGGAAGCTGCCACTTGTGGGAGCTGCGGCTCAGAGCAGTGATGAGCTGTTTGACCTGGAACAGGTTGGGACACCAAACAGAGCTCTTTGTCTTTCCGAGATGGGGAGCTTGGCCCAGAGCCTTGGCTCTATCTCAGCCATCTCTGGCACACTTCAGGCTGCATGAAAGCCAAAGGTGACTTTGTGCTGCCTTTCCAATTTGGCTGCAGTGTTAGGGCACATTATTCCTACCAGTATATTTAGCCTAATGAATGACTTCATTCCGAAACTACAGCTGCATTTAATTACCGTGTGCCTGACATTTGTCTCTCAACCAGAATGCACCAGGAGTATGACTGACTCTCAGATCCCACGTTCTAAGCACAGGAACCTGTGTGCCTGCATGGACAATTAGTTCCAAGCCCAGCATTCTGCACCATAACTATTCCAGCTCCTGTTATTATTGCTTAAATGTGGTCTTTTCCCAGGAGTTCTTCCTGAAGATGCTGGAGGAGGCTTGCTGTTCTACTCCAGCACAGGCTCTCCACCTCTTCCACACATTCTCCTATGAACTGGATACGTTTCTCTAGACACTGCTACAAGGAGGGACAGATTCCTGACAGTATGTCCTGGGGTGGCATAATGATATCTTGTATTCCCTATCGTTTTGTATGCTTGACCAGAAATATGCTCCTGTAGCTTTAACTGTGTCCCGCAGCTGGGAGCTCTGCCGCCAGCGCGGGATGTTTTGAAACTTTCCCCAGCTCTCCTACGGGGGAGTGAGAAGGAAGGGACACTGTTTTTTTTTTGGCTCAGTCAGTTGCTGCTTCTGGTGGCTGGTGCTACTGGTGTGGCTGCTGCTTGGGTTGGGTTTTTTTTCCTCCCTGGGATTGTTTTTCATCGTTTTGGACCCTTTTCTTCGACTTGCTTTCTCATCCGAGAACCTGAGGAGCCCCGGAGGACAGCGGACGAGAATCGTCCAGGGAGCCACCGGAGGAACTTCACCTAGCCCCTTTGGGGCCCCCCGGAAAGGGGAAGCTACGCCTGAGGAAAAGGACACTAAGTTCATCAGCTGTTTGTTCAGGTTTTCTGACCCCTTTTCCCCTTTCCCTTTCCACTGTGTGGTCTGTTAATTAAACAGTTCTTTCCACTTTAGGCTGAGATATTCTGTGTTGTGGGGGGAGGGGTGCCAGAAACCTCTGCTGTGGGGGGAGGCACCTGCTCAGAGTGCTTTCCACCTAGAATATTTGTCTAATCCAAGACACAGTACCACAGCTCCAGCTGCACCCAAAGGCTCTCGGGTGGGAATTGTGTATTGGTGCTTACTGGGAAAGGCTCATGCCAGCTGGCTCCCACGATGGATGGCCTGATGATAGCAATGTTCAAGTTTCCTTTCTCTTGCTGAATCAGGTACTCTGACAAGGCTTTGGTGTAGGTGTAGGTGTTGGGCCATTCCCCAAGCAGCTTGGGTGTGATGTCTTGAATGATGGATTCATCCAACCACCTACAAGAGACAAGGAGAACATCATCATCCACCGTGCAGGGAGAGAAAGAGACTCAGGCAAAACAGACCAGCGAGACAGGAATCCTCACCTGAAACAGGGGATAAGCTAGTCAAAGCTATTTAGGTTTGGATTAGAAAAGCTCTGTGGGAGAAGGTTACTTTTGTTTTCAAGGTGCAAAATAAACCCTGGTGAGCTTCACGCTACCATGTCCAGCTCCAATTCAGCTACCGCTACAAACTCCCTTCAGAGCAATCTCTTGCAGGGTTAATGCTTCACTGCAATCAGTAACATAAATATTGCCATGGTCTGCAGCCTGATGGAGCTCTCCCAGCCAGGAATCCCACTGGGCAGTGCTCATCCTTAGCCAGCACAGTCCCTGGATACTCCCAGATATGTTTCCAGGTATTCTGGGTAACCTTGAGTGAGCAAGTCAATGTAACAATACAAAGGTCTCAAAAGCTGGAACATCATCCTACAGGGATATTATTCCAACAGTGGATTTCCATAATTTACAATGTTCCTTCCAGCAGGCTTTCCACAGGTTTGTTCACAGAGGAAACTGCTGGTGCTTAGAAAGAAACAACCAAAACCAAATCACCAAAAAAAACCCGAGAGAACTGTGCCAAGCTGGTTTGTTGGTTTGGTTTTTTTTTAAGGTATTCAAGTACCTAATCCATCAGAAGTAGTTATGCAGATTGCTTTTAAAAAGCAGCCCTTACCACCATGGTGCCACAGGAAGGACCTAAAGCCCAAAGGCTCTTCCCTGGCACAGCACCAGGACCTTACAGGTCCTGCCAGCATCTGGGTCTAAAGGACAAGAACTGGCTGTGCTTCCAGAGCCCTTGCACGCCGCTGCCAATCCCTGACAGGCTCCCAGAAGCCTGGTGTTACACCACAGAATCAAAGATTAGCTCCTATAATCCAATTTGTAATTAAGTCAACGGACTTGCAGTTCAGTCTGAAGGGGTGGACTCTCCCCAGGGGCATTGCAAGGATACTGCTTCCTGCAGATCCTCACTTCACCCCTCCTTGGCTTGAATTTCAGAAAAACGCAAGAGGTCAAGGGGAGAGAAATACGATGCCGACTGTCACACCTGAAGAACTGCTTGATCCTGTCAACCCTGCAAAGGCCCGGTGGCTCAGGCAGCACAGCACTTTTCAGATGGCTCTCATTAGGCACAGATGGAAAATTGGTGTATGAGAAAGCACTGATTTACAGGGGAGGGCTGGACGCAACATATCTCTTCCTTTTGGAATGAGTTAAAAATCGGACAATTTTTAGTATATAGTTTTGTCGGGTTTTTTTAAATAAAAAAGCCCTGTGGAGGCACAAATACCTTCCTTTGCAAGCCAGGTCCCATGCTGCAGAAACAAGGCAGAAAAAAGTATTTAAACTCAAAATATGAACTTGAACTACGCAGAGGCTACAAGAAGCACGCAATGCTGACATAATTTGCAAAGTCTGTTTAGGCAGCCGTTGAACCTCAGAGTCTCAGCTAAATTGCTATTGTTTGAATCTGTTGAGTAGCTAATTACCAGCCTACCAAAAGGAGATGGCTATTTCTGCAGCCTGGAGGAAAAGTTCATTTGGGAACTCAGGTTAAGCTGTGTACAAGTCTTTTTCCCTTTCTCTTTTTTTTTAAAATTTTGGTTTATTTCCATAATAGGGGGTTGCAGGTTTGCATTCTCTCAAAGCAAAGCCAGGTGCAGAAGTACAAGCAGAGGCAATTTCCCCTTGCCCTCAGCCTTCCAGAGAGGTCTCTGCCTTACCTGAAGAGGTCACCAAGAGGACCTGTCCCAAGGGTACCAGCCAGTCAGGTGATTTGATTGACCAGCATTCCCATCAGGGGAGCTGAGCTGAGAGTTCAGCAAGGAGAACTGCTCTGTGACCTACTTGGAACATTCTGGAATGCTAACTCACAAAAGCTGCTGCTGCATTTGCCCCTTTGTAGCAAATGACGCAAATTAAACAATTAGTAACTTCTCCATTACATGCCCCAAATTACTCTGCCACAGGAAAACACAACTTTCTGTGTTAATGGCTTTGCATTAATCAGACTCTTTCTTGTAAGTAATGATAGATCTGTATTTTCTGCAATAACAAAACCACAGCTTCAGCCGAGACTTTCCTGAGTGCTGTGTTCCTTACCTCAGCACACCCTTCAAAGCTGATTTCCTTCAGCTTTAGATTAAGGCAAACCATGCTTGATGCAGCAGATTATATGTTTCCCCTATTGGCCTGGCAGCACTTAGAAGTGTGACTTTTGGTTTACGCAGCTTAAGCCTCAGGGTTTAGTTGCAGGTTAAATATCAGAATACTGAAACAGCAAGATGGAATGGGAGGATAAGAACAGAAAAAGAAACAGCTGGGAGTCTCCTTGAGATTTCAAGTGAATAAATAATCATAAGCATATATCAAGTGCATGGCCAAAAGCATTGTTAAATGGATCTGTTATTGCATCCACTTGTTCGATCATCCCTCTGAAAGCACCTGAGCAGCATTTTAAGGCAAAGGTTGCTTGCGAAGGGAATCATTCACAACTGGCTGATGCAAAACATAACCTGTATTTCTCCCCATTTTTGAAGGCAGATTATATTCCCTTGTCTGCTTCCCCTCCCTCCCCTTTGAAGGTAAAATTCTGATTCCTGTTACTCCCCTCTCTCTGAAACCTTCTGTACCCTGATATCCCCATGCTACTTCTTTCACTTACATGGTGAATAATAAAAGTTGCATCTCAAACATCATCCTCTCTGCTGCATTTTCAAGCTATGATACATAAATTCTCAGTGTTCCATATGAAGCAGCTGAAGTAGCAACCTCTGAGGTAGCCAGGCCCTTCTCCACACTTCTGATTAGCAATCAGACCTGTGCTGCAGTCTTTTTTTTTTTAAATCTGAGCCATCAACACTGATTGTTTTCAAAGTTGCAAGTGATGGTAAGCTTTTTGGGACAGTGAAATGTAATCTTGACAGGGATGAACTCCAAAGGACACTATAAACTAAGTCAGTGGGCAAAAAGGTGACAGAGCAGCTTCTCTGTAAATAAATGTAAGGCACTGCTTTTAGGGAAAAGCAGTCTATCAGAACTGGTGTTAGAGGTCGCTGAGCTCAGAACTGGCAACTGTAGCTCAGCAAGAGCTCTTGAATCACAGCTGACTGCTCTATGAAACCTTCATGTTAATGTGTAGCAGCAGACAAAAAAAAATCAGTGAAACGCTGGACATCATCAGGTACTGGGAATGAGACCTGTGGTGTAATTTTGAAGCTATTTAAACAAAATTTGAGTGACCACACCTTGAGGTTCTCTCTGACCCCTGTACTTCAGGCAGGGAGTAAAGAACAGGTAGAGAGGAAGGACAACTAAAATCAGATCCATCGGCACATGAGGAGACAGTAAAAAGGCTGAGACTCTTCCGGTTTCTGAGAGTGGAACATAAAAGAGTCTCCGGGCTGGTGTAGTTACCCTAAATAGCATCTCCCAGTGATACTCTTGAGGGCAAGATATTGGGAGAGGCAGCCCATCTCTAATGCACTGAGACATTTCTCAAGTTTTTATCATGCTCCACTTACTGAATAAATGATAAATGATTGATGACTACTAGCTGGAAGTAAACATATCCAAGAAAATGGGCTACTAGAGAAATTCAAATAGAAAATACTAGTTTGTACTAACTTTTCTGTAGTAGTGCTTAGACAGTTAAACTACTTCCAAGATAAATGTTCCTTTTTTTTTTTTTT